>LKBB01000212.1:0-22741 GCA_001513885.1 Thielaviopsis musarum
GGGGGGGGAGGGGTCAAGTCAGGCTAGGGAGGTCAAGTCAGGCTAGGGAGATCAAGTCAGGTTAGGGGGAGGTCAAATCAGGCTAGGGGAAGGGGATACAGAAGGGAAAAGTTAAACACGGGATGGATGGATCAGCTACATCAGGGGTCCTGGGTTGGGCGTTATTGGAGATGAATGTGGGGGAGAAAAAGAGAGAGTGGGGAGAGCCTCCAACGTATCGGATGAAAGGACAAGCGAGGGCGGGTGGGTGTGCATTAACGAGGAATATAAGTGTAAGTAGTAGTACTTACTTGAATCCGGAGAATCATTCCGCGACGACGATTCCTTGTCTACGTCTGAAAGAAGCGGATTACGCTTTGCATGCGTCTGTGTCTGTGTCTGTGTCTGTGTCTGTGTCTGTGGCTGTGTCTGTTTCTGTTTCTGTGTCTGTGTTTGTGTCTGCCCCGGCTGCGTCGGCGTCTGTCCCGGCCTCGTCTGTGCCAGTCCATGGCCCGACGACGGACCTACCGCTGATGCCGTAGACGCGGGTGTTTGGCACTGGCTTGGCGGCTGTGACTGCGTTTGAGTTTGCGTTTGTGGGCGAGACGGAGGCGGCGGTGGCGGTGGGGGAAGTGGCGGGTGGCCATGGACTTGTGGGTGCGCAGCGGCATGGACTTGTGGGTGAGCAGCGGCATGGACTTGTGGGTGGGCACCAGTATGGACTTGTGGGTGGGCACCAGTATGAGAATGAGAATGCGCCGGCGGGAGAGGCCGCGTATGAGAATGCGATGACGAGTGAGACTGCGACTGTGACTGCGCCGAGCCTTGTGTCGGGTCGGAGCGGACGAGTTGCGACGGCTGTGTGGGCGGCGATGTTGACGCCGAAATCGACCGCTCATATTCGGCTAACCTACTCTCCAACTCCTGGATGCGGCTGCATGCATACAGTCAGTCAGTACATATACAAACCACTACTAGTTAACATTAGAACCTACGTCACCGAATACGCCCTCCGCTGCCCCGGCGCCGTCGCCTGGCACTGCAGCCCGCGCTTGCTGCAGTACTGGCACGGACTGCCGCCGGAGCATTTTACTTTTTTGGACCGACACGTCAGACATCTAGAGCGAGACGCCAGTAAGCTTCTATACGATGCGATACAAGAAAGACTGTACTTATAAGAAGGACCCACGCGGTAAAACTAGCGTCACGCATGCGGCTCGGCGTCGTCTTTGAAATGCCGGCGTGCTGTTCGGCCGGCCGAGACGGCGGAGCCATGGCGCTTTTTTTTTTTTTTTTTTTTTTTTTTTTTACTAGAAATATGAATGGCTGGCTTCGGCCAGAAGATGAGAGAAACGGCCTGTATCTCCGACAAGATGTCTCACCTGTCAAAAGGGCCGTGATCACGCGGTAGCCCTGGTGTAGATGTAGATAGATAGGTAGTAGTAGTAGTAGTAGTAGTAGTAGTACTTGTTGCTGAGGGCTTTAGCTTCGCTGATGAACTCCGACGGAGTACAAGTTCCGGGTCGATCAGATCAGATCAGATCAGATCAGATCAGATCAATTTAGATGCAAGCAGAGATAACAATATAAGATAGGAGGAGGAATAAAGTATGCGACAAAGTATCGCCACCCAGCCCGTTTATCTCTCGATTAAAGAAAAATGAGAATAATAATAAAAAAGCTGCGATGGCAGGCCTTCTATGGCGCGCCGCCTTTCTGGCTTTGGCCAACTTGTTTTCGGACCAATCACAGGTCGGATAATCTTGCCGATTCTTTCCTAACCCATGTTCCACATATAACCCTAGACCGCTTTTTTTGGTTCTTTGCCAGGTGTCATGCAGCTGTCAGGAGAGAGTCGGCCAATCACCAGCCAGCACAACCTCGGGAGATATTGCCGAGACCTCCGATGTTCGCAATCTGGCTGAGTTGTTTCATGCACTGATAAGTTTCTCTCATAGTGAAGTGAGAAGTGCGTCTCAGCAGCAGCAGCAGCAGCAGCAGCAACAGCCGCAATGATGTCACCGCCAGCAACCCCAAGTCAGCCATAAACCCTAACACTGGTGGAACCCTTGAGCAGAGTCTGCAGGCATAATTTAACTTAACACCCCTCTTTAGACTTACACGCCTGTGTACCATCCACTTACACCAGCCTTTTGAATTATATATAAAAAATGGCCCCATCAGCCAAGGATCATCATCGGTCAAAGAGCCTTTTGTTGCTGCAGAAGCTGCTGAATCTGCGCGACAGTCCACTGACGTTGATTGTTGATAATCTGGAACAAACTGCGGCGCCGCTTCTGAAAGAGTTTGCCGCCAGAGCCAGAGTAAGCTGTGTTTGAAGCTTTGTTTGATATGTCTAACGCAAAAACCCCGTAGATCTCCAAGAGCAAGATTGTCTTTGTCTCGTTTACTACGTTCAAGAAACCCGCCTATGCTGACGTCTTTGTGCCGGCGTGGGGCCGCCCGCTGGCTTCGCTACGGCCGCTGATCGTCTCGCACTATCCCGCTCTTGACAAGACTGCCGTCAAAGCCAAGTCGCAAAGCCGTATGTCACTCTTACTTGGTTTTCATATGTCATCTTTGATCTAACCGCTGGTTTCCCCCAGGCGCTATTGTCATCATCGACTCCCTCAACGCCGTCATCAACACCGACCCGGACGCCATCGGCCCCTTCCTCTCCACCATCATCACCCCCACCTCCTCCGTTCTCGCTATCCATCACGCCGACACGCCCACGCTTCTCCCACGCACACACAACGAATACGCGCCGCCTCCACTCGCCCTGCTCACGCACCTCGCCACCGCCATCCTGCGCCTGACTCCGCTCGCCCACGAACTCGCGTACCAGGCAGCACGCAACCGCGCACTCGCAGAGCCTTCGTTTGGGCTTGCTGCCGACAAGCCCGGCGTGCTGCTCAGTCTGCGCCGGCCGCACGACGCACGCGGCGTTGTCGTCGCCATGGAACTGCGCCGCAAGAGCGGCCGCCAGGTCGCTGAGACGTTTGTCATGGTCGACCGGCCTGCAAACGATCCGCGCCGTGCGGCCGGCCTGGCGGTTTTCGGTCTGTTGGCTGATCATCCGGCGTTTGCAAAGCCCCAAGACGCAGAGGCCGGCAGCGAGGATATGCCGCAGACTACGTTTAGTCTTGGGTTGACAGACAAACAGCGTAGGGATCGCGAAGACATTGTTTTGCCGTACTTTGATGCGCAGACTGATGTCGGTGGCGGCGAGGGCGGACGCATTTTGTACGACATGGGCCGCGAAGATGACTTTGATGAGGAGGAGGATGAAATCTAGGGTTATTCAGGGTTAAACATCAGTGACGCAAGGTCGAAAAAGTGAGTGGGTCCAGCCAGTTCTTCTAGAAAGAGCCCCAAAAATTCCAGCTCTTGGGATCCGAGTTGAAATTTAAGAATAATTATTTGCATCAGCTTCATCTGCAGCTCCATCATACTTTTTAAAGCTTGTTTCCATCATTTGTTTGTTTCCCGTGGTTTATTTGAGCAACAAACTTCTGCGACTAAACCTGCCAAAAATGCCGCCGCGCAGACCAGACAGCCGCACAATGTGGGACGACTCCGAGCGCCACACCCGCCGTTCCGACACCCACCGCGACCGCGAGAGCACACGCGACCGAGACACTACCGGCCGAGATCGCATTCGTGACGACAACAAAGACAAGCCGCGCGACCGCCGAGACCATAGACGCTACCGTTCGCGGTCGCGGTCGCGGTCAAAAGACCGCGGCGGCAGCAGACGGGACGACAGAGAGCGCGACAGAGATACCAGAAAAAAAGGCCCTGATAATAAGCATGGCGAGGATGATGGCGATGGTGCCAAGACGGCGCGCAGACGCGATGATACAGGTACGTGTGCAGCAAGCTAGGCGCTGGATGCCCTGCAGACTAACTAACAAGCTCATCTCCTTCCTCCACAGCCCGGCCCCGCGATAGACGCCGCTCCGCCTCGCCACCGCACGCCGACACTCTGCCCACGCGCTCCAAACCCGACCGCCACGTGCCCATGTCATTTCGGATGGGCGGTCCGTCGTCCTCTGCAGCCACGCCGTCGTCCGCGCGGCCCGCCGACTCCATGGACACGGCGGCTGACCGGCCCGACGATAACAACAACGACAACAACGACGACGATGACGACGACGAGGAAGAGCCCGAGGTCGAGGTCGACGATGATATGCAGGCCATGCTGGGCTTTGGCGGCTTCGGCACCACCAAGAATTCAAAGGTGTTGGGGAATAATGCGGGCGGCGTGAGTAAGGAGAAGAAGTCGCAGTATCGCCAGTACATGAACCGTGCGGGCGGGTTCAACAGACCGCTGAGTCCGTCACATGATTAAGAGGGCGGATGCATGTTTGAACAATACCAGTAGTTTAGCAAGTGGGCAAGATGAAAAAAAAAAACAAAAAAATAATTGTTAGTCTTTTGTCTCGTTTATAGAGAAGTGAAAAAAAATAATGACCCCAACCCGATTTGAACGGATAACCTTTTGATCTGGAGTCAAACGCGCTACCGTTGCGCCATAGGGCCTATCATATGTTGAATTGACATGCTAAGTCAGTCTATGTAGGAAACACATTTAGGTGCGAAACTTTTGTTTATTAGTACTACATACAGATACAAATACAAATCTAGGTGCGGTAGTCGCCGTTGATGGTAATGTACTCGTGGCTGTAATCACAAGTCCAGTACGTGGCCTTCTTATCGCCGGTGCCCAAGCGCACGCGAATCTCCAGATCCTCATGTTCCAGGATCTCCGACGCGCGCTTCTCATCGACCTGCTCAGGCTCGCCGTCTACCAGCAGCTTCAACTCGGCCGACCCATCCGTCGGCACAAACGACACACTCGTCTTCTCGGGCACCACAGCAGTGACCTCGGTTTCAGGCGTTCCAGGCTCGCTGACCAGAGCATAGCCCGTGGCGCACAGAATGCGGCCCCAGTTGGCGTCCTTGCCGTACAGCGCCGTCTTAACCAGCGGCGACCGCGCAATGGTGCTGGCAATGGTGCGCGCGGCATCTTCGCTGGCGGCATCGACCACGTTGATAGTCACAAACTTGGTGGCGCCCTCGCCGTCGCGGACAATCAGCTGGGCGAGCTCGGCCGAGAAGGACACCACCACGTCGCGCAGGGCGGCGTAGTCGGGCGACGCGGTCGAGGTCACGGGTGGGCCGCCGGCGGCGCCGTTGGCAAGGAAGGCCACGGTATCGTTGGTCGACGTGTCGCCGTCAATGGTGATGCTGTTGAAAGAGCGGTCGGCAGCGTAGCGCAGCAGCGGGCGGATCAGGCCGGCGGCCACCGGAGCATCGGTGGCCATGACGCCCAGCATGGTGGCCATGTTGGGGTGGATCATGCCAGCGCCCTTGGTCATGCCGACCAGGCGGTACTCGATACCGGGAGCCGAGGGCAGAGTGAAGCTGCGCGAGATCAGCTTGGGGAAGGTGTCGGTGGTGCAGATGGCTTTGGCGGCGGCCATCCAGTGCTCATGGTCGGAGCCGAGCTTGCTGTGGGCAGCGGGAACGTTTTTGACAATCTTTTCAATAGGGAGTCTGGGTGGGTTAGTAGACTGAGCAATGGAGAGAATTCAGAGCAATGGAGAGAATTCAGAGCAATGGAGAGAATTCAGAGCAATCCAGAGCAACTCAAGAAAAGTTCATAAGAGTGGACAAACAAACACACCTCTGTCCAATCACGCCCGTGCTCATCACCAGCGTTCCCTGCGCAGCACCAACAGCCGCATCAGCCGCCTCACTCATCAGCTTGGCGTCCTCCAGACCGCCCTTTCCCGTGACAGCATTTGCACAGCCCGAGTTAATCAACACGCTGTGGATGCCCTCGTTCTTCTTCTTCTCCAGCAAGTCGCGGCAAAACGTGACGGGCGCAGCCTGGAACTTGTTCTTGGTGAAGACGGCGGCGGCGGCGCATGGCGTAGTCGATGAAATCAGCGCCAGGTCGGGCTTTGTGGTGTTCTTGGGCTTGACACCGACGATAATTCCCGACGCCTGGAAGCCCTTGGGGTACGTGCCACTGGTCGGCACATACTTGAGCTTGGCGGCCGGAATCGGGTTGCCGACTGGGGCGGAATAGAAGCGCGCGAATTGGCGCGGGGCGGAGCCCTTGAGCGAGAAGCGGGCAGCCGAGAGCATTTTGACGGGGTGGCGAAGAAGTATGAAAATGAACAAAAGACTAAACAAAAAGACAGACAGAAATCAAGATCCTCTATTATTAGTAGTAGTGATACTACTACGATTCATCTTCAATTATAAGCTACTAATGGAAACGCAAAAGATGGAGTCCCCCGCTACTCAACCAATCAAGGGCTCCGATGTCGTTATCTTATCCAGCCCGCTTAGAGCCCTGCCAGTTTTGCAGTCACTATTGCAAATATTTTTGCAGTCATGGACGGAAGAACATGTCCGGTCGGTGAGTCAATCCCTGTTTAAGTAAAGGATTGGATTTACAAGGGTTAGACACGTCCCCAGGGTTGCCAAGTTCGGCCTAAGCTTCAACTTGCATGGGTGGTAGTACGTACTACTAATACTGGTTACTACTTTAATGCGCTTATCCTTGATGCTCAGTAGTAGCGCGTGCGTGGCAGGCGTCTAAGGAATAAGCGCCATGTCGCATGTACAAGTAGAACTCAAGGTAAACGGCATGCAGCCGAGGAAGCTTGGATCCCGTCCGGTTCAGTGTACGTACTGGGTCATTGTTGTACTAGCACTAGTACTATGTACTTAAGTATGTACGCTGATAGCGAGTGGAACATTACTCAAGGCCAAAGTAGCTGGACCGTAGCGACGAGAAATGCTTGCATCTCATCTAGAAAAGTGGTAAGACGACATCGCGTCCATCAATTAACAATGCCGTTGGCTGTATCAAAATCTACATTCCTTTCCTGTCATAGGCTAGCCAGAAGTTAATTGGAGGATGAAACTATAAAGGCCAGGGATAATTCAAGGATTCATTTCATCTTTCTTTCTCTTGCATGCTAAAAAAAGTCTTACTGAGCGCCGCCAAGCAGTTTGACTATTGGCAGTATTGTCTCCCAAGAGAAACAAAATCTCCAAAGAAGGTTAAGCCTGACTTTCTTATTTTTAATTAAACACACACTGCTGAAGCCGGATCAGGGCTCACGAAATGCTCCGTAGAGCGTAGCTACAAGTAACTACTACTGCACGGGTAAATATGGGGCTCCACCAAGGTCATGTGACCTGACGCAGTTCCGCTATAGCACTTTGGCTTTCGTTGCCTTCTTCCTGGCTATTCTTCTTCCTAGCAATTCAGCTTGTCTTGCACCAAAACCGACCCGACCGCTTCTTTCACCAAAACCGACCCGACCGCTTCTTTCACGACAATCGTCCAATTTCCGTCTATTTTATCGCGACAACTTCTCAACCATTTTCTAGCAGCTTCTTATTTATCATCTAATTATCACCTTCCTCTTAATTATCGCTAGCGCCTTGTCGGTAAATCTGCACGCTTGAAGTGACGTGCAGCCGCCTATTTTCGCGTTTGTGGACGGATTGTCGCGATCGGGACATCTCGCCCGGCTTTAGCCTCGCCTTGTCAGCCTCACCGTTGCTCGCTCCTCACCCCGGATCGCGAATACGCAGTCTCTGACACTCAATATTCTCTTACCGACGACCCCCGATCATTCTTTTATTCAATTTATCCCGTCCGCTTTCCCCTTCCCCTTTGATCCGCTACTGAGTCATGGCTGCGGCCGTTGCAGACCCGCTCGGGGGTGCGTCGTCGCAGCTCGGCCAGGGAGCAGCGGCTTCCAAATGGCGCACGTCACATGCCGCCAGAGTCGTGCTTCCTATGCGTCAATACGCGTATATGCGCTGGAAAAGCTTTCTGACGTCCATGATCCACAGCCGCGCATCAGAAGCCACCTTTGAACGCGCCGCCAAGCAAGTCTGGAAGAAGCACTACATTCCTCCAGATGCCCTCGCCAAGCTGATGCTGATGCCCCGCCTTGACGGCTACATGCTGGATCCGCGAATCCACCTCTATATCAACAAGTCGCTCGAGCTCGGCTTCCTCGACGTCCCGTCCGTCCTAACGGGTCTCATCAAGTATTCGTCCCTCGGCAACTTTGCCAAGTCCGCCTCGTCCATCGATGGCGAGTCGCAAAAGCGCTGGAAGGGCTCCTTTAGTGCCGACGAAGTCATTTTCTGGCGCCTTACTAAGTGTATGGCCCAGGCCGGCTCCGGCCCTGATACGCCCCGCATCCTGGCCGATGTTGCGCTGCACACGGTGATGCGGATGGCTACGTGGGTTGAGCTGTTTAACGACGTGTTTGCCACGCTTGCGAGTGATATTTTGCGCCAGCAGTACCATGAGAACCTGCGCGCCGAGATCGAGTCTACGCATGCTGCGTTTGTTGGCTTGCTGCTCAAGGTTTGCGAGAACAACGCGGTGCTGCATGCTTTGGGCAAAAAGGTTGCGGCCAGTATGTCTACCCCATCACCGATACAATGTTTTACCCTGCTATTAAATTAAACCAACGTAATGCGCCTACTAATCTGAATTTTTTTTTTTTTTTAGAATGCCGCAAGGCTATTACCAAGAATCTCCCGCAGTTCATCTCATCAATTCAGGTTCAGCCTGTTGCCGAGCGCCTTAACATGTTTCGCCAGAAACTCGCCGAATTCGATCCCGTTGAGAAGACCGACACAAAAGAGACAGACGACAGCATTGACTCGGCTGCGTCAGTAATGGCCCTTGAGTCAACATCGGGAAAACGCATCCCGCCTACAAACTCGCGAGCCGGCCTCTACATTTACCTTAATGCTTGTGTATGTTTATCCATCTCCGTTGGAACGATTAACAAGTAGTATAAGTACTAAAGCAATGTGTAGTTGGTTGGAAGACCTGTTGTCGATGATGCGATTCTTTGCAACTTTATCAGAAACAGATACAATGTAAGTTTTCTGGCCAGCAAAACAAATGCAATTACAAACTAACACTTAGGCAGCCCGACATCCAAGCCGGTATCATCGACCTGATTCTCGCTTCGTTCGACGTCCTCTCCAACGCCGCCTTCCGCAACGAGCACCGCAGCACGGCCCAGCTGCTTCGATCATACCTGACCAACAAGCTCCCGTTATTGATTCTCAACCTGAGCGCCGGCCTGTATCCCCCGACGACACCCGAGTTCTGCATCACGACGGCCCTTGGCCAAGTCGATCCTTCGGTCTTCCCAACGCTTACCGGCATGTTTGACGACACCCGCAACAACAACGACTTTACCGAAAACATGCGCGAGGAGTTTTGCTTTGCGTGCTGTCTTCATGGACTCATCTCACAGGCGCACATCCCGGCGCTGCTTGGCGATACATACAGCAGTCTCCCGGCCGAGGGCAAGCGTACCAAGGCCAACCTTGTTCAGGAGTGCATCAATAACCCTGAGCACGCCATTTCTCTGCTTGGGTATCTGGACAAGACAGACGGAAACGTCGGTGCTGTGTGCCAGGCCCTGGTTGAAGTGTTTGGCCATCTGTGTGCCAACCGCGATACGGCGGTGCTCAAGGTACTGTGCAGCCAGCTTGCGCTTCAGCCCATGTCTCTTGACGTGATTCAGCTGTTTGAGACGCCTGTCAAGCTGCTTCAGCCGCTGTGCCACCTCTTGGACGACTGGCGGCACGACGAAGACCAGGGCGAGTACCAGTCGGTTTACGAAGAGTTTGGATCGATTCTGTTGCTGGTCATGGCCTTTTCGTACCGCTACAACCTGTCGCCGCCTGACATGGGCATCCGCTCGCCTGATTCGTTTGTGGCGCGGCTGATTCGCGAGGGCCACCTCAGCAAGGCGCTGGACGAATTGACGCCGGCTGACGATGCGTACCTGACGGGTTGGATCCATGGACTGTTTGGTACGGACACTGGCGGTCTTGGCGACGAGCTTCTGGCGTCATGTCCGCCACAAGACTTTTATCTGCTGGTTGCAACGCTTTTCAAGAACATTGTGGTTGCCAACAGTGAAGGCTGTTTGTCGACGGAGGCGCTCAAGGGTGGCATCGAATATCTCGTGGACACATTCCTAATGCCTTCTCTTGTTCCGGCGGTTTTGTTCCTGGCCGATCAGCTGAGCGTCGATCAAGAGCCCGAGCAGCAGGCCATGGTGAAAATTCTGCATCTGATTCTGAAGCCCAAGGCAATTCACACAACGACGGGCAAGATGCTTGCGGCAGTTAAAAACCTTACGGCCAAGCCTTTGGAGCGTGCGCTGCGCCGGTACCAGCGCCGGTACCCCAAGAGCCAGGAGGTTGAGCCGCTGTTGGTGGTGATCAAAGACAACATTCCGCTTTCTCGTCGCACGGGCGGCGCCGACCACAACGAGCTTGAATCATGGTGCGCGACGGCCGGCGGCGGTCTGGCCATTGCGGTGCGCACAACAATCCAGGGCTTTGTGCAGTGGAGCATGAACCCTATTGTGGTGACGACTCCCACGCCGTACACGCACCGGCAGATCCTGGTGGCCATTCGGCGCATGACGGCGCAGCACGTGATTCGGCTGATTATCGACGAGATCAAGGTGTACATGAGCCACGGCGCGCCGGCGCTCAACCTCATGTACGACGTGGCCATTGCGCTGGTGGTTTCGCCCGAAGTGACCAACTATCCGGAACCCGTGGCCCATCTCGTTGACGAGGCGGGCTCGATGCCGATCCCGACGCAGCGCCGGCTGACGCTGCGCGAAGTGCTGGGCATGAAGGCGGCGACGTACAAGACAATTTTCCGCACGGACCCGGTCAAGGCGGAGATTGTGCTACGGCTGCACCGCGAGGTCGAGGCGCAGATGGCGCCGGCGCCGGTGCCGCCCATGATGGATGTGGACATGGCGCTGCCGCTGGATGCGGGTGTGGACGCTGCCGTTGATGGTGTCGGTGTTGGCGGTGTGGATGGCGCGGCAGTGGATAGTCTGGTGACGGCGACGACGGCGGCACCGGTCGAGGGTCTGCCCGAGTCGCTGGATTTGATGGACATGAACATGGGCGACATGGGCATGGTGGGCGGACTGGGCGGCGGAGGGAGTAACTTGGATCTTGGGGCAGATGCAGATTTGTTTGGCGGACTGGGCGGTGGAGATGATTTTGGATGGGATAATATCGATGTGATGGGACTCTGAGGGTTTTCTTTTTTTTCTTTCTTTTTTTTTTTCTTTTTATATTTTGGAATTTTTGCATAGCACGGCGTTTTGTTTGGATGGTTTCTTTTTTTTTTTTTCTTCTTTTTTTTGTTCTTTTATTTGATCTTTATATCTTGTCGGTCACGCTACGGCTGGCTGGCTGTACGTTGGTTGGTCGGGGGGGTATTTTTCTTATATCTTTTTGATTTACGTTTGGGAATAGTCAATGGAAGTTTTACTCTACAAAACTCTTTTCTTGCAGAATAGTTAATGGAAGTTTTTAGTATTCAAAAGTGAGGAACATGTCTGGTATCATGGAAACAAAAAAAAAAAAAAGACAAACCCCTACAACACCGCCCTCGCCGGCTCCGGGTCCACCGGCGCCGCCTTTTCCGTCACGGCCACATCGACCTGTGTCACCTCATCCGCAGCAAAAGTTGTCCACCAGGCCAACGCTTTGTCTGGATGACGACAGCTAAACGACTTGATGAGCTGCGTGCCGCGCGAATGTCCCGGTGGAAAGGCCGTGCTGATCAGGCTTTCGGCGGGCGTCTTCTGGCGGCACTCGATATGCGAGATGATCATCAGATTGGAGCGGGCCGACACGGGGTTCTCGAGCTCGCGCATGTGGAAGTCGAGTGCGCCCAGCACCGCGGGCTCTTCGGCCGGGGCAGAAGAGCCAGACGGCAGCGAAGACACAGAAGATGCAGACGGCAGCGAAGACACAGAAGATGCAGACGGCAGCGAAGACACAGATGATGCAGGAGACGGAAGCGAAGAGGACAACGACATCGGCGCTGTGTAAATCCGGTGGTGTCGGAACTGCGGCTTGTACACATCCTCGTCGGGCGGCAGCCACTGGCCGAGGGCATCGCGTGCGCCGTCGCGGTGTGTGATCAGCACGCCCATGATGCGGCGGCCGCATTTGCGGATATCGATGGCGGCAATGTCGTGCAGGCGGGCGGTACTGGAGTACACGCTGTGGGCGCTGCTTTCAGCATACAGCGCGACGTCTTGGGTCCGTAGGCGGAAGGCAGCGAGGGGTGGCGAGGTGGCAGCGAAAGAAGAAGAAGAAGAGGAAGAAGAAGAAGAAGGAGGGGGAGAAGAAGTGGATGCGGGCTTCTGAAGGCATACGCCGAGCTCTTTTGGGAGGGCGGGAAGGATAATGTCCGGGTTGTCGGGTACGTCGGCGGCGTGGAAGAAGATACCGGTGGCAGACACGGTGCCGGGACAGTTTAAGCCGGCCCAGTGCTCGGTGAAGAAGTGATCTTCGGGGAGGACCTGGCAGTACAAGTGCGGGCCAAAGTTGAATTTACGGGCGCGGCTGGTGGTGATCTAGGGGTGGGGTGGGGTGGTTAGAAATGAAGCGAGGAATAGATAGCAGAGGAGTATTAGGGAGCTCAAGAAACTGACCGAAATCACAGGCGACGACCCCACGCTGCCGCTTTCGCGCACGTGAAACTCGGTAAAGACTTCGCCATCAGCCAGGGCAAAATGCGTGGCGATACCGTCCTTTGAGCCGAGCGAAACCGTCTCAGCCAGGCGGTCCTTTCCATCGCGAAAAGCAGCCTGTGGCGGAGTCGGGCCGTGCACGGTGACACCGCATTTGCCGGTGCGGGCATTGTAAAAAGTCAGGCCCGAAGCATAGCCGTGAGCAAATTGTAGCGGCAGGTAGTGAAAGGCGCGCCAGTTGCGGTAGTAGGGAATCATGATGGACAGCGATGAGGCGATTTCCAGCGGGCGGAAAAAGTGGTAGTGGCCGTGATCGAAAAAGAGCTGGCGGTCCCACAGAGGGTGAATGACTTTGTGGGCGTGGATGGTCTTGTCGCCTTCGGATTGGAGGTTTGAGGCGCCGAAAGCGATGCGCATGATGGTGAAGACCTGAGCGGTGTTAGTGGTGGTGGTGGTGGTGGTTGTTGTTGTAGTGGTGGTGGTAGTGAGGAGCACTGTAGTGGTTGTAGTGGTAGTGGTAGTGAGGAGCACTGTAGTGGTTGTAGTGGTAGTGGGTTGTAGTGGTTGTAGTGGTAGTGGTAGTGGTTGTAGTGGTAGTGGTAGTGGGGAGCACTGTAGTGGCTATAAGGACTGCTCACCGACTTCAGCATACACAGCTGCTGTAAATCCGTCCCGTGCGCCGTACCAAACAAGCATCCCTTTGTCGATCCCAACCAATCCGACTCGCTCCCATCCGCATACATAACCTTGAGCCCGCGCAGCCCATGCTTACTAACCGCAAAACACACGCCCTTGGTGGCCACCGGCCGAATGCCAATCGTGCGCATATTATTATTATTAGTGTTATGATTCCGCTTCGCCGACTCTTTGCTATTCACATTCAGCTGCAAATCCTTGATGTAGTCCACAAAGAACAACTCCTCAAATGCCGCCGACAAGCTGCGCACTGCGTCTTCATTGCCGGCCGCGCCACCACCACGGATCGGAAGCACTTTCGGCGCCACGTCCAGGTTGTACCGGTCGGCCTTGCCAATCAGCGGCAGCGCCTGCTCGGCTGTGTGCAGCATGTGCCACAGCGGCGTGCCCTCAAGCATAGTGAGCACACGTGCCTGCAGCTCAGTCGGCAGCCGCGTAGCCACGGCGCCCAACAGACTGCCCAGCTCCGTGTGCGGGGTCATCCATGCCAGACAGCCGTGCAGCGCGAGCAGGTCCTGGCTGGGGTACCGGACGGGGCGCGGGAACAGCGCGCGCGTTGATACGGCAAAGCGCATCAGACGCTCTAGTTGGCCCGGGAAGGCGGACCGGGCAACTTGCCAGCACGGCCGGTGGGCGAGGTACACGGCGCGCTCGGGGAAACAGCGGCCGCAGTCGGAGTGGGATTCCATGGCGATGATGTTCTTGAAGACGACGCGGCGGCCGGCGCTGAAGAGCATGAGTTCGCCGTCGGGGCGGCGCCACGAGGCCATGATGGGGCCGACGACGTTTTGGAACGTGGTGATGTCGTAGCCGTCATAGTACACTGACTTGGTTAGGACTAGTGAAAAGAGAAGGAGACAGAGAAGAGGAAGAGGAAAAGAAAAAAAAGAAAAAGAAAAGCTCACTGGCAAACAAATCGTAGCCCGGCTTCTGCCACCCGCGCGCTTCAAGAGCTAGTCGGAATTTGCCTTTTTGCTTGAGATCGCGCTGGCACAAAAAACAGCACTGGTCGACTTGCACGCTGCGGTGCTCGTCAAAGGCATCGGTAAAAGCCGAGCGGCGCGCCTTGCGGGGGGATTGCATTTAAAAAAATATAAAATATAAATATATATAAAAATATAAGAATATAAGAATATAAAAATATAAAAATATAAAAATATAAAAAATAAAAAGGGCGCAGTTAGTGACGAAGTTTCCGCTTGCAAGGCCGCTGGTCCGACACCCGGAGCTTTTTGATGATACTTGGGCTTATCAGATCTGAAGGAAAAGGTTAACAATAGTGGGGCAGAGAAACAAGTCTCGCTTTCTTGGCTTGTCGGAGGGGAAAAAAAAAAAAAAAAAAAAAAGGAGAGTTAATTGTGATGTAAAGGTAAAAAGAAGAAAAGAGAATTGCAAGTGTACAAGTCATTACAGGCATGATCTGACTCCAAAGTGCGCTTTCAGCATCCGTCACCAACAACGTCCGCTTAGACTCGCCTTAAAAGCCTTAAAGCTCCGATACTCATAGGATCCCCCCAATCCCATGTAACCAAAGAAGTCTGCCAGTCCACAAGGCTTGTCTAGTCTAGTCTGTAGTGGATTGCAGTGGGGGTTGTGCCACTGTATTTCTGGCATTCTTCCCCCTGTAGCCACCCGCTTGAGCTGGCGTCACACACCCCCTAAACCACATCTTTATAATGGACACTCCCGATAAGACCTCCCGATAACAGTCCATCCCTGCCCTGAACCCGCCTAAACCCTTGTCCTATAGCTCCAGCTTTAGTGCCAAGTTAGTCCATAAGCTTTGTAGGAACATGTGGCCTTCCCGCCCAAAAACGGCGCTGAGCCAAACGAACTTTTTTATATGTTTTTCTTTTCTCTCACTCTCTCATTCTTTCGTTTCTTCAATTCTCTTCTCCTCCAGTTCCCCCAGACGGATTTGCTTCCATTCTGCCATCCATCTCAATTGCCTCGCTTAAATTCACAACCTTGTTTTCGTCTTTTCCATCGCACCATGCAGTTCAAGTGCTCCATACTGGCCGCCGTGGCCATGTCGCTGTTTGGCGCTGTCGCCGCCACCGCTGAATCTGCTGTACGCGCGCTCTCTCTCTCTCTCTCTCTCTCTCTCTTTTCTGCCGTTCCACACACACTCTCTCTGCTTTCTGCCGTTCCACACATACTCTCTCTGCTTTCTGCCGTTCTACACACCTCCGTGCCAATCACCTACTAACCGCACCAAAATAGGTCCACGACACCGCCGCCGACGCCGACAGTCTCCCTCCGCTGCCCGCCAAACTGACCACGTCCTTCCCCGGCTCCGACTCCACGCTCGGCCTGAAGCTGGTCAACGGCAACCCGACGCTGGCGCGCATCGAGCTGGAGAACCTGGCTGACGAGGCGCTGGAGCTAGCCTTTATTGGCGGCCGTCTGGCGGACACGCAAAAGCCCGACGAGATCGTGTTCAACCTGACTACCACGCAGTTTGGCGCCGTTATTGGCGCTGGCGAGAAAAAGGCTGTCGATTTCGCGTTTTCCCTTGACATGAACCCG
Source organism: Thielaviopsis musarum (assembly GCA_001513885.1). Lineage (NCBI taxonomy): Eukaryota > Fungi > Ascomycota > Sordariomycetes > Microascales > Ceratocystidaceae > Thielaviopsis > Thielaviopsis musarum. The sequence continues at coordinate 15,804 of LKBB01000212.1, forward strand.
CGCGATATCCTGCTCAACATTGTCGCCGTAGTCGGCGACCAGGAGGGCAGAGTGTACCAGGTTGTTGCGTACAACAGCACGGCGAGCATTGTCGAGCCGCCCGTCAGCCTGCTGGATCCCCAGATGTACGTTTTTCTCGGCTCCCTCTGCCGGATGGCAATACTAACTACTACTGCAGTCTGTTCCTGTACCTTGTCATGGCTGCCACCTTTGGCGGCATTGGCTACTTTGTCTACAAGACGTGGATCGAGGCGCTCTTCCCCGCTGCTACGCCTAAGCGCGCGCCCAAGGCCAAGAAGGTGGTCCCTGTTGTTGTCGAGCCGACGTCGGGCGACGAGTCGGGCGCGGCTACCGGCTCGGGCTACGACGAGAGCTGGATCCCCAACCACCACATCAACAAGCCCGTGTCGAAGCGCGTCAAGGGTGGTTCCAAGGGCAAGAAGGCCGAGTAAATCGAGGGCATATCTACAACCAAGAAAGCGGAGAAGCGGTGGGGTGGTGTGTAGGTTTTATGTATACTAGAAGAATAATTGTATCTAAGCAATTCTCAAATTTAACAGTGGTGTTACAGCGATGTACAGTGTACAGTATATGGTTTATTTCTTGTCGGTGCGCAGCTCTGCCACCTTTTTCTCCAGGCCAGATACCTGGTCTGGCAGCAGAAATGTTAGCATCTTGATTTTTTCTTTTCTTTTCATATTCCTTTATACAAACAACAACTTAACTCACCATTGCGCTCGGCCCGGATCTCATCCTGCTCCATCTTTGTCCAGCCAATGTACAGCGCCTGGTACGTAAACATGGCAATCATTAGCACCTTGGCAATAGGCCGGCCAAAGGTCTTGTAGAAGTCGGTCTGTCAATATGTCGCAGGTTAGTTCGTGTCTGCTTTGGGGGGGGGGGGGGGGTTAAAAATAAAAGAACGACGAAAGATAAAGAACAGAGGATGAAAAGAAAAGAACAGAGGATGAAAAGAAAAGAACGACGGAAAATAAAGAAAAGAAGCGTACATGGCTGGGCCCAGTCTCGGCGCCAGGCTTGCTCGAATAGACCCGCCGACCGGGCTGCGCGCAAATTGGCCGCAGCGCATTCGCAGCGCGACGGCTAAGAAGACGGGAGACAAGCGACGACGACATGACTTCTCGTGGTGATGTAAACGTCGGGGTCGGAATTGAAACCTCTTTTCTTCAATTCAACCTCCCCAAAATCAACCTTTCCCTTCCCTTCCCCCCCCAAAGTGGAAAACGCTAGAAGTGGATATTCCAGATGTCCACATACTTTTGCTCTTTTGGCCCCCCCCCCCCCCTCCGCTGGCACATGTCAGTTTGAAATAAACCGGTGAATTCGCCTTCCAGCGTAGGGGCCCTGTAATTTAGCAAGCTAGTAGTATATGTAGTAGTAATACTAGTACTTAAAGGACAAAAAAAAAAAAAGGTCAAGACGCCAGCATGGCCTTACTTACAAAACCCGTTAGCCACGTTCTTTTGGTTGGTTGGCGCGGCTGGCGGGCTGGCTTGGAATGTTTATTTTTCTTTTCTTGCGCAACTTGGTGATGAATTAAAGCTTTGGCCATTAAACCTCCAACTTGAATCCCGCGATCCTTTCTTCTTCCTTTCTTTCTTTCCTTTTTGCTTCCCTTCCTTTCCTCTCCTTTTCTTTCCTTTTTTTTTTTTTTTTTTGTGTGCTTCCCTTTCTCTTTGCTTCCCTTCCTTTTTGCTTTCTCTATTTTTCTTTTCTGCTTGCGCCTTCATTACCCGCATCCTCGTCATTCGTTTCTCCCATTCGTTCTGCCGATCGCATTCGCATCCCGCCGCGCAAACAAACAAACAAACACAATGGTACCTTTTTTTTTTTCTTTTATTATTTCTCCTTTCCCCCAAACAGCCTCAAACAACTAACACAACTTCCCTCTCCCTCCCGCAGAAGGCCAACCAGACTCTCGAACAGCGCCGTCGCAACGCCCTCTTCGCCAAAAAGCAGGAGGGCCGCATGGGCAAGAGCGAGAACGACGTCAAGAAGGCCGTCAAGGAGAAGCCCAAGCCGGCTGTTTCGCCTGTGCTTATTGGTGAGTTTTTTGGTTTTTTTTTTGGCGCATCTTACTTGTTCCCGAAAAAAGAATATGTAGACTAACAATGCGTGCGAAGCCCTGCTTGCCTTTGTCGTCATTGGCGGCCTGTTGTTTGAGCTGATTGCCATGTTCACTTGAACCCGTTCTCGACACCCTTCCTCGATCCGTCCCGCTTCGTCCGCTTCATCCCGCTTCATCCCGCTTCGTCCGCTTCGTCCGCTTCATCCCGCTTCGTCCGCTTCATCCCGCTTCGTCCCGAATATCGCGCTCTGCCCGGTCGCCGGCTGACCGGATATACCTCCTTCTTTCTTGTATCTTCCATTCTGGTGCCCCCCGCGGCCCGCCGACGCTCACGCCGAGTCGTTTGTTTCAGTTTGCTTTTTGTCTGCTTGTTTCTTATAGAGCATATCTCGCCGTCTTTCTTGTTTTTGTGTACTACCTTGTGTTTTATCCCACTGGCAAAATGCTTACACTTGCCATACAAATACGAAATCCAAAACCCAATGCTTAAGCTCAATGTGAATACGTGACACGCTATGTTATATACAAACTAAACAAACCTACTTTTTTTCCCCCTCTGGTGCGCTTGCTTTGCTTTCCTGCTGAGCTCACGCGCCCAGCCCCTTGCGGCCCTCAGTCTTCATCTTCATGCCCGCCTGGTACTGATGCTCCAGGTCACTCGTCATGCGCTCCACCAGCTTCTTGTCCTCCTTGTCCGTGACTACCGGTGCCGTTGTGTTCTTGCCACCGCCGAGTAGGCGCATGAACTTTTGCTGTCGCTTGGCACCGCCGCCGAGCGCGCCCACGTGCCAGTTGGCCTTGTGCTCTTCTTTCTCCTCCTTCTTCTCTTCCACCGCGGGAGCAGTCTCTGACTTGGTCTTTTTAGCCTTGGCGGGGGAGTCGTTGGTGTCGGCCTTGCGCTTCTTGTCCTTCTTGTCCTCCTTCACTTTCTTGTCCTTCTTGTCCTTCTTCTCCTCCTTCTCCTTCTTCTCATCCTTGACCTTCTCCTCCTTCACCTCCTTCTTCTTCTCCTCCTCCTCAGACTCCTCCTCGGACTCTGAAGAACCCTCCTTTTCGGCGCTCTCAGATTCCGACTCAGCTTCAGCTTCAGACTCGGACTCGGCCTCGGACTCAGATTCCACCTTCTCCTCCTTCTCCTCTACCTCCTTTTTCTCTGCCTCTTTGGCCGCCAGCTTCGCCTTCTTGACCGCCTTCTCCTCCATCATCTTGGTCAGACGCTCGTGCTTTGCGCGCGCCTCCTTGCTCTCCGCCATCAACCGGATCGCCGTCTCCTCGAGCTTGTTGGCCTTTTTGAGCAGCCACACCCGCTTCTTCTCTGTCGACCGGTCCTGCTGCGCCGGGCTCTTGTTCTTCTCAGACTTTACCGATTTGCCCTTCTTTCCGGACTTGTCCTTCTTTCCAGACTTGTCCTTCTTTTCAGACTTGTCCTTCTTTTCAGACTTGTCCTTTTTTTCAGACTTGTCGTCGGTCTTTTTGTTCTTGGATTCGTCCTTGTTGTCGCTCTTCTTGGCCTTCTTGTCCTTCGGGGGCACGGGAATGTTGACCTTGGCAGCCTTGGTCTCCTCCTTCTTATCGGCTTGTTCTTCCTGACGGGCGGCAGCGCGCTTGGCGCGTTCGGCCTGGCGGCGGGCTTTGCGTTCTACACAGAATAAGGGTTAGCTAGCGCCTTCACACCAGACAACAAATACTATTTAAAAAACATACCGTCAATAAAAGGAGCGTCGGACATTTTAGCAATAATTTCTATGTAGAATGTCTATGTAGAGATGCGAATAGAAAAAAAACAGAACTTTAGAAAGGCAGAAATTGCTTGCGCTTTGCACAGTCGCATGACGGCCAGGTGCAGTAAAAAAAAAAGTTGGCATTCTGCCAAGCGGTGAGAGCGATAGGCTTATCAGCTCACGATGTGGGGACCTCCTGTATAAGGCGTATATGACTTCACTTGATCTTCACCCGATCATGTCTCGATAATTCTTCAAGCATCATTTCTATGTTTCACGTAGAGAAGTTTGATCAAGTGTACAAAAGACAAGCTTGTTTTCAAGTACTTTTTTTTTGGGCCAATAAGACCCGCCAAAGTAAGCTGCAGATGGCATTGCCGGGTGGGCTGTTGACCGCTCCGAAGGTAACGTCTCACTCTCATTCATCTTGTCTATACGTAGATTACTATTCTTGTCTATACGTAGATTACTATTCACAGAGCCGATTTCATTTCTTGCTGAGTCAAGAGAAAATTGATACGAGGCGTTCACAAACAAGAACAAAGTCTCCGAATCAAGAGACAACAAAGCTCGATAATTCAACAGAATATCTGATGGCATTCCTAGTATACATCCAATCCAACAGCCTGCATCCAACGCAGCAACAACCAAAAAAAAATAAGCCAAGAAACACGAATCATGATCATCAACCATGACACCAAATAGGAGCAAGAATAAATACCAGAAATAAGGGCAAAAATAAGGACAAAACAAGGACAAAAGTATAAGCAATGAAGCAATCCATCAAGAGCGGAGAAAGTCACGCATCCAACCAACGCCAGCAAAAGAGAAGACAAAGGGAATGCAGAAACAAAGGAAACGAAAGAGAAAAGAACCAAAGAAAACGGATGCTGTGGGGGAAAAATAAAAGTCAAAAGAAAGAAGAGATGCAGCGGGCCAGACAGAAAGCAGGAAAGCAGGAAAGAAAGAGAGAAAGAAAGAAAGAAAGAAAGAAAGAAACAATCTAGTACTCTGGGTGCATGTGCTGGTCTAATGGGCTGCGCTGAAAAAGCGGCAGAGCCATCCAGTTTGTTGGGCTGAGGAAGACGGGGCTAGCTAACGAATCGACATAGCCTGTAAGGAAGACAAGACGAAAAGAAGTTAGCAACGGGCAAAGAAGATCAAGCTTTGTCGTGCCGAGACGAGGAAGCAAGTAGCAACGAAGACGGCAGAAAAAAACAAAAGAAAAGAAAAAAAAAAGCAAAAACGACAAAAAGAAAAGAAAACAAAAGCTTGGTTCACTGCCCACCTTCGTTGTTGCTGTTGTTGTTATGGTGTCGTCCCGCGCCGTATGCAAAATCGTTCTCATCGTACATCCCCGTTGCCGCTGCCGCTGCCATTGCTGGATCCTGTGCATACTCCCACCCGTACGGCGACGACCCACCAGGTACCGCCGCAACATGATACGAGCCAGCCTGATACGCACCGGCAGCATACTGCGACGGCACGATGCCGCCGACCGGCACATAGGCCGACGCCGAGACGGACGCCACGGAGCCTGCACCGGCAGAGTACGAGCCGCTGGCATAGCTGCTGCTGCTGGCGGCAAAGTCGTCGGCAACGCTGCCGCCACGGGCGCTGCCGCGGCGCGAGGCGTCGTCGTGGCCGCGCGAGACAACGTGGCCCATGTTGATGGAGCCCCAGGGCAGGCCTGACACGTCATGCTGGTCGGGCCCGATGAGGTCGGTGGGTTCAGGCACGCGGTAGGAGCTGGCGGCGTGGGCGCGGTTGCGCTCTTCGCGCTCGGCGCGCTCCTTGTTCTCACGGGTCTTTTCGCCTGGGAGGAGGGGTTAGTAGGAGAGAAAAGGAGGGGGAAGAGAAGAAAAGGGAAAGGGAAAGAAGAAAAGATCAAGGGAAAGAAGAAAAGACAAAGAGAAAGAAGAAAATACAAAGGGAAAGAAGAAAAGACAAAGGGAAAGAAAGAAGAAAAGATAAAGGGAAAGAAAGAAGAAAAGGCAAAAGGAAAGAAGAGGCAAAAAAAGAGAGAAACATACGGAACTTGCGCTGGGCTATCCGGTTCTGGATGCGGCGGCGCTCTTCCGGCTCGGTCACCTCAGACCAGTCGTCGTTCTGGAGCTGACGCTTGGATTTTCCAGAGGAGCTGCTGCTAGAGGCCTTGCGATGGCCGTGGCTGTGGCTGTGGCCGTGGTCGCCATCGTAGTTTGTAGACTTTGGTGACATTGTGAATATTTGTTGATATGGATTGTGAAAGTGTATATGAAGAGTGTGAAGAGGGTAAAGTTGATTTGAGTCGATACAGAAGGAAAATCCGAGTCTTGATATAGAAATGGACGTCAAGATAAAGACGGGATATATAAGTGTTAGATAGAGTTTGCTGGTATATATGACTATAAGACTTAGCAAATACGATATAGCGAGATGAAAGACAAAATAAGTAAAGTGAAGACAAAAACTTCTTTACATTCCCCCCCCCAGATCGAAGCGCGGACCCGAACATTATATACATGTTATCGGGCGGGCCTGGTCTGGCCCAAGTCTAGCTGTATCAAGTCACTGCACGGAATGGATATTGAAGCTTCTGTGTAGTCTTCTAAAGCCAAGCTAGACGGGTCGACGGCAGGCCCAAGCTAGCTAGGACGTAGTCAGGAAAGTCAGTAGGTCGACAAGGATCAGGGCTACAGAGAGGAACTCGTCTTCAGCTTAGCGCAGTCAACTCCCCTGGCTCGCCTTTTTTTTTTCTTTTTTTTTCTTTTTTTTTCTTTTTTTTTTCTTTTCTTTTTTTTTCTTTTTTTTTCTTTTTTTTCTTTTTTTTCTTTTCTTTTCTTTTTATTTCCCTTGTTCGTTCTCGGCTTCCTTTATTCATTCCGTGTCATGTCCTTAGTTTAACTGAATGGTAGTCGAAATATGAGTACTTACTTAAGTAGCAGCAGTATTTCTCCGCCAGGCAGCCAAACTTTAAAGGTGTGTGAGTAGGGGGGAAAAAAAAAGAATACTCAAGAATATAAAAATAATCCAACACGCCCCTCATAAAGTCTAAAAAGAAAATACCCGCTACTCAACAAATCCCTCAGGGCACTTGCTTGCGAAGCTAAGTATATACCAAAAAAAAAAAAAAAAAAAAAAAACCC
>LKBB01000212.1:27217-44731 GCA_001513885.1 Thielaviopsis musarum
GGGGGGGGGGGGGGGGCGTTAGTTAGAGAGGAAAGACAACGAGCAGTTTTGAAAAAGGTACTCGGTAAAGTGCCTAGAATAGAACCATATAAATCATCATGGCCGGCCGGTATATCTGTCAATTTCAAATATCACCGGCTGTATGAAGTACGTAGCGTAGTAGGTGAGTCACTGACAGGATGGCACGGCATGTGACGCCTTGGTGAATAATAATAGTACAAACGTGCATGTGAAGAAACGGAGAGATATTTGAACACGAGAAATGATAGAGAAAAGCAAAATGTTACAAAGGTTCCTTGTGTATTCCTAGGGTTGGGATTGTGATGGCGGTGCGTGCCAGGGCTAGGTGAAGTGCGGCAGGTTTTTATTTTTATTTTTATAAATGTGATGCCTGTAATGAAAAAAAAAAAGTATCCAGGCCAATGAAAGTGTATGCAGAGCAAAGAATGTATATGCAGAGCAAAGAATGTGTATGCAGAGCGAAGAAGCCTTTCAAAGCAGCCTCCCGTCAGGAACGCCCGTGCACCAGATGATCGCGGCCAGGGCCTTTCAGAGAGATTAGAGAGATGTACTGATCCAGTCCATCCATCAATCAATCCACCAATCCACCACCAAATCAACAATCTAATTCAACCCAAGTTAGTGAATTAGTGAATAGCATCCTTCCCTTGTCATATCAAAATAGTACACCCATGTTCGACCCAAAAAAAAAAACCAAAAAAAAAACAATCAACATGCAAGCCCGCAGCACCGGCTTCGGGCCTTCGCTTCCAGAGGAGGGTGGCTGAACTGCTAAACAATATGAGAAAATAGAGGGAAAAAAAAAAAAAAAGAAACAAGGCGCTTTTTTTTTCTTTCTTCTTTTCGCCCGGGCTAAGCCAGTTAAGCGGGCCCAGGGTCTGGTGATTCGACGCTTGTGCTTAATTCGCTTACTTGCCTGGTGCTTCGTCTAAGCTGGTTGGCCGCCCGTCCGCGCGGGGGTTGTGACAATTGGCTTGCCCGACAAGGCACCCAGGTCTTAAACCCAACAGCGCAAATCAGAATTAAAAGGCCTTTTATGGGCTGAAAAAAAGAAGCCCAGGCAGAAATTGCTGCCAAGATAGGGAAAATTACTATGTAGTAGTACTAACAAGTACGGACCGGTAATTTGTTTAACAATGTGTGTCCGGACAAAGTGCAACATGGGGTTGGTTTCAGGCTTTTCTTCTGGGTCATCGGCTTTCTGGTAAAAGCCGTATCCGTGTGTGCACAGGAGGGGCGTGCTGTACAAAAGTGCTATTGTGCATGCATAAACATACTGGCGAACGGGAAGGTACGGCCGGCACATCGCGGGCTCATTTTCTAGGGCTTTTTACCCATGTTGGCTCTTTGAGAATAATGAAGTGCAGGCACCAAAGGCAAAGGCAAAGGCACCAAAGGCAAAGGCAAAGGCACCAAAGGCAAAGGCAAAGGCAAATGCACCAAAGGCACACACAAAGCAACTGGCCATTACTCATGCAAATTTTCATGATTTAAACAATGTTTTTGTCAATTGAAATTGCCAAGTTGCGCTTTTACGGACTTTCACTTGTCGTCCTGTCTTTTCATGCACCACTTTGATTCTGCACTGCAGTCAAAAGTCCACTGACGCTATTTCTGGGCTTTTCTCTCTCCCACAAACAAAATTCAGCGTCCGACAACGACTTATTAGCAAGCCACTTGATTAAAAACCGAACTAATAAATATACTCCGTACAGTCAACAACGCTTCGACAAAATTCCGCTAGCGCTGCAAATAGCCTCCGACCCGTCAAATTTGCTTCCGAGCCAACAGACGAAGAAAATAAAAACCCCACCACTAGAACAACAACAAAAACATGGCAGGCTGGATGCGACTGCTACTCACGACCAGGACCGGGCAACAAGGCAGAATTTGATTTGATTGTTGGGTCGATTATGCGGAGAAGCGAAGAATAAAAGTCGTATTGAATTTGAAATGAAACCCTCGACTGGGAATGACAATGGCCTTGACTGGGATTGACAATGGTCTCGACTGGGATTGAATGGCCTCGACTGGGATTGAATGGCCTCGACTGAGATTGACAATAGCCTCGTATTGGCTTCCACTCGCGGACTTTGCTGCTATTTTCTATTAGTGATCAGAGGACGGGCCTCAGCCTCACATTGAACAAGGTGTGTGCAAATTTCAAAACGGCGGGGTTGAGCAAAAGTAAAACCAAACCATCTCGCAAACACCGCAAATTCCGGGCAGACGCTGACAAAATGGCGATAGCCTAATCAACATGCGCAATAGCCGGCACACATATGATAAAAAGTACAGCGTGACAGATTTACCAAGTACAGTTCTCCATACACACACACTTTGTGCGCCAATCCCGCTGGTGGCCGGCGTCTTGGGCCACGCAGGCTTCACCTATGACGAACAAAGTACGTACTTGCAGGAAATCCCATGAACAAAAGGGCTTTGCTTCCGCTGCACAATGATTTTATTGTCGGGTATAGGGCGCCTGTCTTCCTGCAGTTATATTGTTGCCTGGTTCAGCCTTATATCGTCAGGTATATTGGTGCTTGGTGCTTGACAACTATTTATTGTTGTGGATGTCACTCATAGAATTAACTAGAAGAATGAAGAAACGAAGCAAACATTAGCAACACGGTCGAGTCAAGCTACGTCGAATCAAGCCGAGTCAAGCCACGTCGAATCAAGCCGAGTCAAGCCACGTCGAATCAAGTCGAGTCAAGCCCCAAGCTACTCTACAAAGTACTCTACCGAGTTGGCCAATCTGCGGTAGTACTGCTGCCACTGAAGCTCTATATCCCTGTTCCAACTTCTCTTCTCGCTCTTTCGCGTCTCTCTTTGGTCGTGCCGTCCTTTTTTAAACTCTAATCGGTACACACACCCCCCCCCCTTCTCACCCACACCATGTCTCTGGTCTGTGGTTTGCTTGTTCTTTCGTTTAACTTGTTTTAGTGTTAGTGGCCCGACCCCTTGTTCAGGTTCTTTTTTAGAGCCTATTGATTTGACAAGGGTACGGGGGAACAAGCGCCAATACCAAGTCACAAGAGAGAATGAAGTACTAATATGATTGTTACCATGTATTATTATTGTTACCGTGTATTTGCTGACTGACATAAGAAATACCCGATTGCATTTTTCGGCAAGCAGAAAAGTGGCCGTAGGGAATCAGGGCCGCGTGTGTGCCTGTCTAACAATAGATTCAGCAGGGAGCTGTGAGTGTGAGGCAAGTCAGACCAAGCCAAGCCAAGCCAAGCCAAGCCAAGCCAAGCCAAGGCAAGGCAAGGCAATGACACTGATATTAATGACCTGTTCTACTTAGTAGCACTGGAAAGGCGGCCGGCCCATCAAGAACTTAACTTGGACGTTTGTTGATTCATAAGCAAACCTAGAGACTGCCTACAAGGGGAAGCACAAGAAACAAGTAAACTAAACTTTTGAAGGATGAGACGCCATCGGTTGAAAAAGGAGGGGGAACAAGCACGAAAAGGAAGACATTTTGGTTTTTGGTTCCGCGGGTTCCCGGCATTTACGGGGGCTGCGATTCTCATGGGCCCATGGAGTTTACTAACTTGAATAGTTTGTATTATTCGACGGACAAGAACGACCAGAAGCACAGGATACAGAAACAGATACATACAGATACATATCCTCTATCATCTTGGTGCTATCGCTTGACTAGGGACAAGAAGTAAGCACAACACCAAGATTTGTCCGACCAAGAGAGTTCCCCTTCCTTGACCTCGTACCTCTCTTTAATCTCTCCTAGGACACGGCAGATGCGATTCGCAAGAGACAAGGCGGCAAAGGCTAATAGACAGGGCAGGCTAGGCAGGCAACTGGAAATGAGGCTTTCCTTTTTGGCCCTTGGATATCAAACCTTGACACTTTGTCTGAATGGGGACAAGAGAAAACTGCGCTTGGCCTAAGGGAGGGGGGATAGGGCGTATTTGCAGACATGAACTTTGCCAGCACTAGTAGTAGTCGTGGCAGTACCTGTAGTACTAGTTTAGTACTAACTTGCTCTTTGTCCGCCAAAAAGGACTGGTGGAATGGATGTGATATTTGGTCGATTTCAAGCCATGGGGGATTCCCGGGACAGGTCCGGGGATAAATCAAGTCAGCCCAACTGGTTTGGGGGGGTTCTTCTTTTCTTTTTGGCACATACTTGCTTGCATTGCAATAAAACTTGACTTGTCAAGTTGAAAATCCCTGGTTAGGGAATGCTATGATTCCAAACTTTTTTTTTTCTTTTTTTTCTTTTATTTCTTTTTCTTCTTTTCTTTATTTTTTATTTGTTTTTCTTTTTTCTTCTTTTCTTTCTTTTGCACCAAGTACGCTACTTTGCCAGGCTGCCGTTTAACAAAGCAAAGCAAAACAAAGCAAAGCAAAGCAAACACAGACGAGAACCTGGGCTGACAGCGATGGCGGGAATAGACGGTCTTTTCACCGGGAAACAAGCTGAAGCTGGGATTGGAACAGAAAAGTCGGCGCCTTGCTAAGCCATGCAGATAAGTATAACAGTGAGCCGGTCTGTTTGTACAGAGTACGTACATAGTATGCAACAGATTCTCCCGAGAAGGATTTCATTTTTAGCCAAGTTCCCCTTTGGTAGAAAGGTCGGGCTGTACAAGTAATGTGCTTTGTCTTATATGCATAACTCCCAGACCCAGAGACCAATAAGCAGTAGGCTGGTAAGTGTAAATTACGGAGTACTCCGTACATCAGAGTACCTACCGCTAACAATGGCACTTTTGTCCTGTATGCACACAGACATGACTCTGCCGGACGAGCCGCTTGTAACTTTGCTGCCTGTCCTGGTAGTAGTCAAATAAAACATGCTACAACTGCACAGCCCTATGGCTATTGCACTTTGCTGTTTTTCTTATTGAATGCGTACGTGGTGCTACACTTGCACGCTATTGTTATACTGCCATACGCCAGTTATACTGCCATACGCCAGTTATACTGCCACACGCCAGTTATACTGCCATACGCCAGTTATACTGCCACACGCCAATTATACTGCCACAGTGCCTTGCATACTTGACAAATTCTCTCTTTTCACGCCCTATAGAGATGCGGGAGAATAAAACAAAAAGGGTCCAGACACCGTCACACGAGCTGTTGCCTTCTTTCTTGATGTTCCCCACACACCCCCCTTCGCCGCGTTGCACAAGACTCACACACGCTTCGGAGTATACTGTCAGGCCTGCGGGCCCGGAGAATAGAGGACTTCTGGAATGTGACATATCATTCGATGGTTATGCAACACATGACTTGGGACACGGACTGCGATGGAGACCAAATGCTGGGTGCGGGCAGTGTATGGTTAAGAGACGATTCGGGCAGTGTATGGTTAAGAGATGATTCATCAAGGGTATGGTCAAGTCAAGATTCAGGCAGGGTGCGGGTATGGTTGATTTGTATATATGTATAGTACAGAATGTATTAGGGTGGCTGCCATGTAGCTGCACCACCACCCTATCCTAGGAAGTAGTAGTCGTACACAAGCCAGCTGGCTGTCCATGCACCAGCTCTGCTTCAACAGTAACAGTAGAGGCCACGCCGGATCATATAATATCAGGTCGCCCACCTACCGCGCCCCCTCCTCTGACTCGCGACGCGCTTTCCGCTCGGCAATGCGCTTCTTGAAGCGAATCTCCGTCTTGCGCCGCTCACCACCATCCACCTTTTGGCCCTGGCGGAACTCCCACATGCGGTCCTGCACCGTGACCGTGGCCGTAGCCCGCCCCGTCGGCAGCGCATACGCCCCGGAAATCGTCCGCGCGCCCTTGACCGAGTAGCCACGCACGCGCGCCTTTTCTTCGGCCACCACGTCGTCGACCGTCTTGCCGTACGGCACATTGACCACCTTCTTGACATCCGTAGCCAGGTCATGGTCAACCACCAGCGTGGCCTTGCCGTCGTGCACATACTTGAAGTCGCCGCCGGGGCCCAGCAGTCCGTTGCGGTAGCGCTGCAGCCACTGCAGGAGGTACTTGCGCGAGCGGGCAGGCTCGACGCCCAGCTCGCGCAGCTGCTCGGATGATAGCGTAAAGAGGGCCTCCCACGACGGGAACTTGTCGGCGTATTGCACCAGGTCGCGGCCAATCACGCGCAGAAACGTCGGCACGTCGGGGATCAGCGGGATGGGCGCCGGGATGGGCCGCGGCGTGTGCATCTTGGATGGGTGTAGGTGACGCACGGAGAGGGCGGGCGAGCGGAGCGGGACGGCCGGCGAGGCGCGGGCCGAAGCCGTGGTGAACAGCCGCGGGAGACGGAAGGATGCCATTGTTGTCGGGCGTGTGTGTGTGTGTGTGTGTGTGTGTGCGAATATAAGAATGAATCTGTTGCTTGTTTGATTAGTAAGAAATACCAGTTGATGATGGAGGGGCAGAAAAAAATAAAAACTTACGCTATGATTTTTGCCGACGCGATCAATCAATTGGCCTGGATCGCAATATCGTACAAGAAAAACAAAAAAAACAAAAAAAAAAAAGCTCTTTTCTGATGCGTCGTCGTGCCGGCCGGGCCAATTTGGGCGCTTCCCGAGGCAGAGCCGTGGCAACTCAAAGCTCAAAAAGCTCACGTCACAAAAATTCCTACTGGCGGAAGATTCTAGGTCACGTGAGATAAGATAAGAAAGGTTAGGGTTAAGACGAATGCCCCTTGACAGCTGGCAGGGATGTGAGGTGTAACTGACGTAAACGACAGGGGTCTAAATGTGATTCTTGAGTCCTTTGAGGCCAGAGCCGCTGTGTCAAGTCTAAAGAGCCGCTGTGTCAAGTCTAAAGAGCTCCTATGTCAAGTCTGAGAGAGCTGCGTCAAGTCTGAGAGAGCTGTGTCAAGCCTGAGAAAGCTGTGTCAAGTCTAAAGAGCTGCGTCAAGTCTAAAGAGCTGTGTCAAGTCTAAAGAGCTGCGTCAAGTCTAAAGAGCTGCTGTGTCAAGTCCGCTACCCAAGCAGCCATTGCATCACACAAAATCTCAAGAGGAACAGCAAAAAGACAAGTTGAAATCATAAATAAGCTAGCACTAATAAAACCAACTACACCATCAGCCCCCAAACCACCACCCCCAACACCGCCCCCCATCCGCCCACTGCCCCCCATCTCGCGCCCCATCTCGCGCCCACCGACGCCTGATGCAGTGCGCCCGGGAAATTACACGCCAGCGCCTTGCTACTGTTCTTCTGCGCATAGCTGCTATCGTACTGCGGCGTGCCGCGCATCGGACACGTGAAGCCGAGCGCTGACGGACAGCTCTGCACAATATCGTAGCACAAGTCGTCGCAGGGCAGAATCTCGCGGTACGGCCCGGGCTGCACCACGCTATTCACGTCCTCGTTGCGCGAAAACAAAAAGGCCGGTGCGCGCGTGCGATCCGTCAGGCTCGCCACTACTGCTGGCGGCAGCTGCGTGCCATTCGGAAACGACATGTTGGCGTTGCGCACGTGCGAGTCCGGGTTCGGGCTGTCGTAGTCTTCACAGCGCGGAATCACCACCGAGCACAGCCACTGCTTGTAGGCCTGGCGGCAGTCGTTGCACGTGCGCGCCAGCGAGAATTGCCCGGCCGGGTGTGCGTCGCAGGCGCTCTGGGCCAGAGCCTTTTCAAAGACTGTGTATTTGTCTTGCGCGTAAGAGTCGTAAAAGTCGGCGAGTTGCGTGATGTTGAAATTCAAGTCGTTGGACGGCACAGCGTATTCAGTGTCATTGCAAAAGTTGAGGTTGGTGACAATGCGGCACGTGGTTCCTGGAGAGTTAGTTAGTTGGTGTTGTAAACTTGGTTGGTGTTGTAAACTTGGCTGGTGGCAGGGAACGATAGCAGAACTCCATAGAACTCGATGGCAGAACTCCGTAGAGCTCGATAGCAGGAAAACAACTTACCCTCCTTGGTGTCAAACTCCGTCCCCGCATACACAATCCCGCCGCCTCCCACCGGGTAATTCCCCGCCAAATCGGCCGCGCCAATACTGCTCTCCTTATCCCTCTTGCGCGACACCGCATCCGCAAACTCCTGCGTCGAATCGCCAATAATCGACCGCAGCTGCACCGGAATGCCGTAGTAGTGCGAGCGCGCCGTCAGATTGCCCACGTAGAACTGCTGCTTGGGATACCCGCCATTGCGCGTCGTCATGTCGATGCGCACCGCGTTCGTCGACACGTTGTTCCGAACTGACGCCACCGACGCATAGTTCTGCAGGCCGCAGTACGAGAACCGGATGCCGTCCAGCGCTGTCGCCGTGTTTGCCGCGTCGGCCGCTGCGAAAAACGCATACGGCGGCTCGCCCGTCATGATCTCGTGGATCAGCGTGCTGTTGTCCTGCATCGTCAGTCTGCCCGTCGTCAGCAGCCCGGCCGAGGCGTCGCTGTCGACCCAGAACAGCCGCTGCTCGCCGGCCACGTAGCGGTGGTAGTAGCCCTGCGTGCTGACAGCAATCTCAAACTGCCAGTTACCCGTGTGGTTGGTCAGGTTGGCCGCCGCGGCAATCGAAAAGTACACGGACCCCGTGGCTTGCGTCTCGTACATGACGGCGCCTTGCGAGAACGGAATAGTTTCAGTGTTGTTGGTGTTGTCCGGCCCGGGCGACGTGTTGTCTGCCGACGTCGACACGTACAGCGTCAGCTGCGGCGCGCCCGTGGTGACATTTATGCTCTGCGGCGCCGGCTGCTGGCATGTATTGGCCGTGATGTAGATGGCCTTGGTGGCGCGCCTGAGCAAGCCATCGGGGCTCCAGAGCTCGTGATATTCTTCCTCATCGTCGTCTTCTTTGTCAGCGCGCTTGGTCGCTTTTGTGCCGGCCGACGTGGTCGTGCTGGTACTCGACGAGCCGACTTCAAACATGAGTGCCACGGTGGCGTTGGCGTCAATCATGATGCGCTGCGGGACGTTGTCCGGGAGCACTTTGGCCGAGCTGTCGGCGCGGCCGACGATGCTGCGGTCAAGCCCGGGGAAGTCAGCTTCATACTTCAGGGCAGCGGTGTCGTCGTCTTCGGCAGAGTATGATTTGTCGGCGAAGACGGGGAGCGCGGCGGTGGCGCTGAGGAGGAGGCGGCGGAGAAGCATTGCGGTTGTGTAGTTGTGGTGTGGTGGGGGTTATCTAGCCGTAGCATTTGCCATAACTCAGGCGGCAGTTGGCAGTAAAACCAAGGGCAGTTGGCAGTTTAATCAAGGGCTGTTAAGGCAATCAAGGGCAGTTGACAGTTTAATCAAGGGCTATTAAGGCAGTAAATCAAGGGCTGTTAAGGCAGTAAATCAAGGGCTGTTGACAAGGCTATAAGCAAAACAGCAACAGAAATATTTATGGAAAAAAAAAAAATTAAAAAGAAAATGGAGAATGGAAATGACAAATGCTAATGAGCGAATCAATTCAACTCTCAAAACTGTCGACCTGCACATCCTAGCCGTCAAGAAACCCATTGGAAACGCCCAACTTGAAAATCGGAAAACCCAACCAACCAGGTTAGGGGGCTTCTACACCAAAAGCCACTAAACACGCAAAAAATACAGGCCTGTAATCCTACAAAAACACACCTACAGAAACAAAGCGGGAGCTAAACTACTTAAACAAGCAACTTTCGGCCATGGATGCCGACTACCCAGCCCAAGAGCTATTCAACTAAAAATAGCACACTCAGTGGAAAAACTATATGTACCATCTGGTGGTAGCCCCTACTTAATCTACTACGTACTTTACTGGTCTGGTACATCGTGAATGACGACAAGTCACTTTTCCTTTTCCCTACCGCTAGCACGTGACTGACTCATACAAATACTCCGTACAACAAGAAATCATTTATTTTTTTTTGTAATAAAAAGTGAGTAGCTAGCTGATGATTCAAACAATCTCCTCCCTCTTTATTTGGCTTGGAAATCGTATACCAGAACATTTGGCCGGGTGCAAAAAAACATAAATGGTGAAAAAAGAGCACAAGATACAAAGGAAATCGTAAGCGATGGACCATCCAGTCTTGCCAAGCTCTGCGCTCTCAGAGTCACAAAACTAGACTTCAAAAGGTTACGCTGCAACTAAACCGTACAGCGCCGCCAGTGAATAGGTGCATTGTCGCATTATGGACACTGCGTTTTGGGGTATGCCAACATCACCACCGCAGTCCAGCCTAGACTCTAGCCGAGGCTCATCATCTTTTGGGCGTTTGTTTTTCGTCTGTAGTCGCTTATTTGCTTTTCGCTTCGGGAACAAAGGTCGTCGAGCGGGTGACTTAGACAGGACTGCGGTGCGTGTACTGGCGGGCGGGCGAACAAGAGGATTTAGTCCGACTTGGCCAGACCCTCGACCTTGGAGCGGAGGTTGGAGGCGGTTGAGCCCTGGCGGAAGTAACGCGACAGCATGGGAGCCATGAACGAGTTGAAGATCAGCTCAGCGCCGCTGAAACCGAGGGGTTAGCACTAGCTGCATATATTTTGCGGGAGGATTACACGACATACCGGAAAATGGGCAGCGACAGCCACAGCAGGAAGACAAACTTGAACAGGAAGTAGAAGGGGAACCAGTAGACAACCTGGATGAAGCTCTCCATCACACTAAACACACACAACGTTAGTAGCAGATCGCAATAGTAACACGCATCTTGTACTACGAGTGACAGCTCGACAGACAAGGCGGGAGAACGGGCACCAAACGTACGTGAAGGAGGAGAAGACGACCCAGTACTACAAGCACAAGCACGGCGTTAGCTTAGAACACAAATGTATAATAAAAAAAAAGAAAAGAAAAGAAAAAAAAAAGATTGCGACTTACCGTCAGCCACTGGCGGTCATCGTCGGTGCTGGCCGAGAATAGAGCGTCCAGCGAGTAGTAAGTGGGCACAACAAAGCCGGCCAGGTTAGTCAGCAGCTGGCCGCCGAGGTTGAACAGAATCAGGAAAAGGTACAGCGACACAGCTCCGATGGCGCCGTAGGCCTTGGGGACGCCCGTGGCCTTTTCGATGTTGAGGATGGCGGGGTACTTGGCGAGCTATAGCGTAGAGTTGGTTAGCATCTTTTTTTTTTTTTTGTTTTTAACATTTCTGACAGCACATCATCAAAAATTGCCGCAGTTGGTCAGGAGAGAGAGGAGAAAAAAAAAACAAACCTCCTTGTCAATGGTGGCGACAATGGCCGTGACGCGGTCCTGAGGAGCAGACATTGTTGGTGATCGTGTGCGTAATGTCTATTTTCTAAAAGTTTTTTTTTTGGGTGGTTAAATTTTGGTATGGGAGGGGAATAAAAGAAGAAGAAGAAATAAATGGAAAAGAGAAAAAAAAATTTAAAGAACCGCAACCGAGAAAATGTACAGCTACAGCAGCAGCGGAGAAAGCAGCGGAGAAGGACAGACTTGCTTAAACTTGACTGCGGTAAGCTAGAGGACAAAGCTGGGGCGAGCGGGCTAAGCTCCAATAAGCCAATAGCCAGTAGAAAGAGTGGATAGACAAGACAGTACGGTGTAGAAAGAGCAGATAGCCAGTAGAATACAGAGGAGAATAGATAGCCAGTAAGAACTAAGCAAACTAAGCGGCAGCACAGGTACAGGTACATGCAGAGCAGAAAGGCAAAACGGAGAAAAAAACCGGGACGCAACGCACGAAAAGTGGGGGTGTCGACGCTGGGCTTTGGGTCTTGGGCGCTTCGCTTTTGATTCGCCGGCATGCCGAGCCGCGTTTACAGTTTGCTTTCCTTTTTTGTACTTTTGCCCTTTGAGATGGAATGTTACAGAAGGAGGACGAGAAAGCGCAGAGACAAGACGAGAACAAGAGCAAGCAAGCAAGCAAGCAGACAGGCAGGCAAAAATTCTTGGGGAACCAACCAGCAAACAAGGCAAATAGTGCATGTAAGATGCAACGTGAGGGGAGGGGGCCCGGAAAGCGAAAAGGGCAAAGACGCAAGCCAAAGGCGGGGATTACGATCCAGGAATCAGCGGCCCGGAAGCTTTATAAAAAGAAAAATAAAAAAAAAAAGGGCAAAGCGCAACTACGGAGTAGTACTCCGTAGTACTACAAGCAGTCTTTTGCTAATTTTACTGCGACAGTGCTTTTGTCAACTTTCAGGGCTAATGAAAACTGTACACATTACAAACTGTACACATCACTGACTTTTTCCTGCAGTGGTATTTAGCGGCAAGAAACAGCCGAGAATATTGACAACATGCAGCACAGCTCGAGTGTCCTCAAATCATGCATGCATGCATATACTAGCTGCTTGGACCTGAGCTTAAATAGGGTTACTAGGGTCGTAGATACTACTGACAAGCACGTGACAAAGGACTTACAAAGTTAAGACTTACAGAATACAGCTTCACTCTGATCACCGCATTAAAGCACATTAAAGTAAACCAGACAAGTGCTTGATAAGCACCTAGGAACTTAATAAAGCTATGTACCATAATACTGCAGAGTAGAATTTTTGTTTTAGTTTTTTTTTTTTTTTAATTTTTAATTTTTAATATTTTTACCAACGCCTCAAAGCCTAAGCTCAAAAGTTAGTAAAAGTAACAGATTTTGTGTCCGCTGAATCAAAGTAGTATTCATTGGCTACACAAGGCGGAATGCCAAAAAGTGGGGCGGAGGGACTTGTTTATATTTACTTGGGCGTTGCAAAACAGGCAAAGACGCCGGGAAAATAGACCAAAAGTAAACAATAGCCAGCCAGCTTGTGATAGACAAAGACGAAACTTGTGAACCAAGGAAACTGCCACGGAAATATGAGAGCCTAGTGACGATTTGTTGCTGTATTCGATCGCAATAAAGCAAGTTGGCAGCAACTCCTTTGCGCCAACTGCCAACCCAACTGCATAATATCTCAAGATTGGACTCTACAGAGTCGGCTTCATGTAATGGACTTAGTTGCAGATGTATAGTCTAACGCTCCAGTTAAAATCCCCAGTCTAATGCTTCCTAGAGCTGCTTAAAGTGTCTGTAAGAATACCGAAACAGCACAAACGTATGTAAAGTGCTTGCAGGCATGAGCCGTTTAGCACCACTAATTAGCGTTTTCCATCTCGTTTTTGCCACCCTGCTAGATTTCTTTTCTTTTCTTTTCGCCTATTGCTACATCAACTCTTGATTTTCTCTTTTCTTTTTTACTCTTTTTCATAATCTTTTTTTTCTTCTTTTTTTTCTATTTTTTTTTAAAATTCTTTCTTTGGTTCGAGAACAAACAAAGTCTGGGGGTTTACTTAAAGCCCGTTGCTGCTTCTGGCTTTGTTATTTACCTGATTTGGACTTTTTCGTCAACTTTGAACGGCAATGGCAGCTTGTTTCGGTCAACGGTCAACTTGGTCCCGTCGTTAACAAGCCTAGTCTTGCCGTCGATTCGCCTAGTACAGACAGTACTTGAGTACGTACCAAGTACTAAGTATGTGCGAAGTGCGAAAGTGCCAAGGACTAAATAGACCCCTGTCAATCTAGTCCGAGGCTTTCAAAGCTTTAACTCTTTTTTTTTTCTTTTTCTTTTTTTTTTTCATCATTTGACTTTTTTTTTTTCTTCTTCTTTTACTTATTCATCTACTCAGTCTGCTTTGACGACTTGACGAGATCAAACCGGTTTACGCCTTCATTTACGATTCATCTTCTATTTCTTTCATTCACTCTATAAAGCGTTGTCATTCCGCCTTGATCTCCTCTGTCCATCGCCACTTTACTCTTTTTGTTGCATCGCCATCTGCAGTCTGACTGCGATTTCTTTAATACCCACTGTTGTCACGGGCAACAACTTTACTCTCTCTACGACTTGGTCTAACTGCATGCACCTGTCTGCCCTGCAGCATTAGACCTGGACCTTGCTTTGACCTTTACTTGAGTCTGCGCTATTCTCGACTTTTAGCAGAGAGACGACGGTACATGATCGCGTAAGTGTTTTTTTATCTTTCTATTTTATTTCAGTATTTTTTTTTCAATTTTTTTTATTTTTTTTATTTTTTTTCAATTGCCTTTTATTTTTTCTCTTTTCCTTCGTCATGGTATAGACGTGTCGCGCCCACACCATAACCGCCTTTCATGCACACTAACCATCTCCAACAGCTGCCGTTTGTCTGTGCCTGTCCGTTTTGCTTCGCTCTGTTTTGCCGTCGCCGCGTTCCTTCCGACTTCCGACGCCGACCAAGCTAACGCGCTTGCTCCGCGCGCTTAGCCGAAAACTACGCTTTATATATCGGCTCCATAGGCCACTGATATATACACTTGACTTTTTGCATCAACATATTACCGACGAATCAACTCGACCACATCACGACTGCAAATCATCACGAATCGCAAAACAGTCATCACCATCTACATCGCGATATACTTACATCATCGCCATATAATTAGTT
Organism: Thielaviopsis musarum; assembly: GCA_001513885.1. Lineage (NCBI taxonomy): Eukaryota > Fungi > Ascomycota > Sordariomycetes > Microascales > Ceratocystidaceae > Thielaviopsis > Thielaviopsis musarum. The sequence goes on from LKBB01000212.1 coordinate 41,541, forward strand.
GCAATGGCCCAACAACAGCCCGGCCAAGGCATGGCGCACATGAACTCCTTGGGCGTCCCGGTTACTTGGGCCAATGCTCCCATGGCTACGCAAATGGTTGGTCACCACGCTCATTCGCAGCAGCACGATACGGAAATGACGACGACCGATGCTGCCCACCTGATGGGAATGGCCATGCCTAACCAGATGCAGCAGCAGCAGCAGCAGCAGCAGCAGCAGCAGCAGCAGCACATGGCATATGTACAACACCAGCAACAGATGCAACAACAGCAACAAGTGGTGCACCATAACCCCCAAGCAGCCCAGATGCATCAGCAAGCGCTGCACCAGCAACATGCTGTTATGCTTCAGCAACAGCACCAGCATCAGCATCAGCACCAGCCGGTGGTCATGGCTATGTCGCCGCCTCCTCTGGGTACATCTGCTGCCCCTTCGTTTGTTGCTGCCGAAGAGGACCGAGGCGAAAACAGCAACACCAGTGTATGTCTCTACTTTTTCTTCCATTCTCTGTCTTTTCCCCCTACTTTTTCCTCTACTTTTCCCTCTATTCTTCTGCCTCTCCCTCTAATTTTCCCTCTACTCTTCTGCCTCTCCCCATTGGCTTTTATCATGCAAGTACTAACACTCCCAGGAAATGCGCGGTCTTCTTGTCGAAAATCGCCATAGAACGCTAGCTGATATCGCAAACCTGCTCCACTCCAATGACAAGGGACCGTTTTCGGAGCGCTTGCGCCAGATCTTTGCGATGCTCTGGCTTGAACGTCTTTGCGAACGCAGCCGCACTTCAGTTCCCCGGGGCAGAGTGTATGGTTCATATGCCAGTAGATGTGCTAAGCACGGAATCACTGTATTGAACCCTGCAAGCTTTGGTAAGCTGGTTAGAATCCTCTACCCGGGCCTGAGAACCCGCCGCCTTGGCGTACGTGGAGAGTCTAAGTACCACTACGTGAACTTTGCGCTAAAGGAGGATGCCGACCAACTTGAAAACGACAGTCAATTGGCGGTAAGCATGTCTCTGGCCGTGGATGGGTACTCTGTGCAGTGAGTTTTTTTTCTTCTTTTTTTTTCCTTTTCTTTTTTTTTGCTCTTCTTTTTTTTTGCTCTTCTTTTTTTCTTTTCCTTTCTTCTTCTCTGATCTGGCGGCTGCTAACTTGTTGTAGGCGCGAAGGCTCTGTAGCGACCAATGCTTCCACGGCTGTGAACCCCACGACTTCCGTGGCCGGCTCATCCAACGGCAGCGGGCCCATTTCTAAGGACGGACTCAGCAGCAGTGGAAAGTCTCGTGAGGCCACTCGCATCATCTTCGAGCCCGGTCAGGATCTCAAGCGCGTCGTCGACATGACGGGCAAAACGCCCAGAGTCGAAATTACTTATTCGCGCAACTTTCCCGTGCCGTCGCCGGTTGGAACTGGTCCGATGGTCATGCCTCGTATGGCGCCCTATCTGTCGGATAACATTGACCAGGACGCCCTGACTACCCTGGAGGCGCTGTACCGCGCGCACTGCACGTCGCTTATTGACTGTTTGCGCTTCTGCCGGGAAAAGGCGTTTTTTCACCAGATCTCGTCCTTCCAGGGCACCCTGACGGTGCCTGTTCAGCGTCTTCTCTTTGCTCCCAAGATGGCCCAGTGGATAGAGCGTGCCGATACTATTCTGTACCAGCGCCTCATGAACATTGTGGACTTTTTGCTGCTGCAGGTGATGCCTGGGCCAGTGATTGACTGCATCTCCAACATTGGCAACGGGTTGGTGGCGCATCTGCGCAAGTCCCTTTCCAGCTTTCCGGAACATGCGCTGAATGCCAAGTTGGGACCAGCCACGATTTACTGCAACCTGGTCGGCCAGGCCATGCGGGTCAACATGACGGCGCACGCTGCTGCTAACTCTCTGTCCAGCCCGGCCAACCGCAGTGCCATGTACGCCGACATGCTGCTTTCGGTCGATGTCCGCCGGATTGCCGAGTTTTTGCCTAAGAGGGCGGTTGACGATTTTCTCCGGATGTGCATGACAAGGGTGCGCCAAACCATTGACCCCAAGGTGGTGGATTCCGAGGCGGAGGATGCCACGATTTTTGGGCAGGTTGAATCAGACGAGGAGGAAGAGGTCAAGGACCCGACCTCGAGCCCCCTGGATGTGTGGAGTGCTTTTGTTCTCGAGCTCCCCAAATTGTTTCCATATGCCTCGGCTAAAGACCTGGTGACGTACACGCAGATGGTGCTGTCTGCCGTGACGCGGGATATCACGATGGCTCAGGGCGATTCGTTTGGTACCTGGTGGGTCACCAAGTGCTGGCTGGACGAGTACATTATGTATCTGGCATGCACGGGCAGTTTTCTGGAGCGCTACAAGAACACGGACACGGGTATGAGCTCGGGGGGCTCAGTGTCGTCTGATTCAGACTATAGCTCGGAAATGATGACATCCGACTCTAAGGACGAGGATGTGTCGGTTGAGATGGCAGACCAGACGCTGGAGCCGGCGGCGCTAGAGGACGAGGCGGGAAATGATGGCAGCGGTGGTGGCAGCGGTGGCGGCAGTGGCGGCCAGGCCAAAACGGGCGCGCTGGGTTTGGGCCCGGGCCCGCGCGAGGCGGCGACGGAGGCGGCGCCCTCGGGTGATGATAGCGGCATAGGTATCCGCACGCCCGAGGACGAGTACCGCTATGAGTTTGATCACGGAGAGCAGGCGGAGATGGATGCGCCGCAGACGCAGTAGTTTTTTTTTTCTTTTCTTTTTTTCTTTTTTCTTTCTGTCTCTTTTTTGTTTTTCTTTTCTTTTCTTTTTCTTTTTCTTTTTCTTTTTCTTTTTCTTTTTTTTTTCTTTTCTTTTTTTCTTTTTTCTTTCTGTCTCTTTTTTGTTTTTCTTTTCTTTTCTTTTTCTTTTTCTTTTTCTTTTTCTTTTTCTTCTCCTTTCTCTCTCTCTCTTTTTCTTCTGTTTTGCACGTTTGGGAATACCCCCTTTGATTTCTTTGTTATATTGCCCCCTTTGATTTTCTTTTCTGATTTTCTCTTCTGATTTTCTCACATTTGAGCATGGACTGGACTTTTCTTTTTCTTTCTGCACTTTATCACTGATATTTGGGTTTTGTTTTTCGTTGTTTTGGAATTTGGATGGCATGGTAATTTTTTTTTTGTTTTCTTTCTAAATTGGTTCTCAATGTTTATTTGATGGGACATTGAAAATGGGGGGGG
>LKBB01000214.1:0-10709 GCA_001513885.1 Thielaviopsis musarum
GGGGGGGGTGGGGGGGTTGTCTTGGGTAGACTTGTTAGAAAACAGAAAAGCAAATCGCGCTACATCAAGCAAAACAGGGGACGGAGAGTGTTCGGCTGTTTCTAAATTTCTCTATTGGCTCAAGAGATACCAAAAAGCAAAAGTCCCCGTCACGGATGCTCGCTGGGCGTCGGGTCAAACAGTACCAGGGCAAGAACTTCAGAGGCCGGAGATGGAGCAAAAAAAAAAAAAAAAAAAAAAAAAAAAAAAAATATCATAGCTACGAACGGCTGTACAAGTATTGTCTGAGTTGTACCTATATTATATTATATAGCCCATATGTTGCAACTTATATGCCTAAGAGGTGTTTGCTGTTAAACCTCCGCCCCGCACACCATATAGCACTGGCTCTTTTAAGCACTCGAAGCACACAAGTGGCTGGTTTCTAACACTGAGGCACCCATTGTCTGTCCCATCATCTGTCTATATCTTGTTTTTGTGTGTGTTGTTGGTGTGTTATTGTGCTATTCTTTGTTCTGATCACCGCCCTGAAACAAATGGAGAATTTCAAGCAACAAGAGAAAACATGGGATGGGGCGAGACGAGAACCGGACAAGTCAGCTAAAGAGTAAAAAGTTGGAAAGAATGGAGACGCCCCCAAACACTTTTTTTTAAATTCTTTGGGATATACTTGCCGAAGAATTGGTCACCTCCGGTTCATTCCATAGCAACTGCCAGAATTTAACTATTTCTCTCGCGTCGAAGTTTGAAGCCACTCTCACGGGTTATTTTGACTAGGGCGTGTAAGTGCCCTGGGTTAGTTAGGGTCTGAGCCCCAAGCGCCACCCACAGCGCCCCTGGGTGAGTCGGGAAGGTACCACAAACTTATCTTGCTGGTCATCATTATGATACCTTCCCTTTGATTCTCGTTAGCTGTCTTTTTTTTCTTTTTAATTCTCTTGATTTTGCATGTGAAAATACATTCAGTCGCTACCTTGATTGGTTAAACAAAAAAGTCAAAGCTCGTTCTTAGCGTCCTAAAACAACTAAAAAAAAATAAAAAAAATAAAGTACATGGGAGTGTTTCTAGTTTATTTTCTAGGTGTTAACTTTGTTGCTGTCGTTGTCTCCTTTTCTCGTTTCTGCCTTTGCCGGATGTCCAAATCCTCGCAGCCGGGCAGCGAAGCGACAAGGAAAGTAAAAAATGAGAAAATACTCTGTCAAAGAGGCCAGTTGAGACCGGTTAACTTTCCTTGTTGAGATCAAAAGCCAGTTGACAGACAAGGATTCGGTAGATGCTGTGTCGAAATAGGAGAGACTGCAAGTTCGTCCCCAGATACTTTCCAAACAACAAATCGTTAGGCGATTATACAACTAAACGCGCTATTAAGATACATCACTATTTTGTGGACTGGTATATAAAAGAACTCAATTCAAGTAAGTAGGTTCTTTTGTTCATAACATACAGGGTTCCAAATCGAGACAATATAGAGAGAAAGAAAATCTGAAAAAGATCTAAGCAGGCATCAAACAGGGAAAGCCTGGATTAGCGTGAAACACCAGTCCAGCCCAGCTCGACTCGTTACAGAAAGCCACCTCTATTGTCAGAAGGTAGCTCATTGCACTACTATATAGCGTTACAAAGAATCAGAGCCAAAAAAAAAAAAAAAAACCCCTGCAAAAATGATATCACTAACAAGGCTCCGAGTATCTTGTCTACTACTAGATAGAAGAAAATCTACTTGGCAGCTTGCACAAGCTGGAAATAATTACAGTTGTATTGCATCTGGTTTTGACTTCCCTATACAATTAGCACTACTCTTTGCTGAATCCACGAAAAACAGCAAAAATAAGTACAAGATCATTTCCAAATAAGCCCTAGACCTGGCACTTGCGGGAACAAAGGACAAGAAGCTAGTAAAGGCAGGGCGAAACAGTACATGGCACAGTTAGTCGATGAAAAGGAACTAGAGTTAAACGTCAGAGAACCCAGCATTGCGACTTGTCGGGTTTGTCAAACGCCGTCCTGGTAAGTGTCAGGCTAGACTTGGCTTTCAACTGCATGCTTTCTAGGCTTAGTGCGGGAGTGATTTTTCTTTCCTCTTTTCTTCGCAGGCTCTGGTTTGAGATTTCTTTAACAGCGTTACAACGCAACTGATGCTAGCACGAATTTCTCGGTCAGCCTCTATTATTATTAACGCCGTTATCAGAAACAAACAAGCTAAAAGGGCTTTGCAGGACAGGGCATCAAAGAACAATAGCCTGACAAATGCTGCAGTGGCAGGGTAGCAAAGACCAATATCAGACAGAGGCGAGGCCGGCCAATGCATCTAAACATGAGACTAGTCAGAGTAAAAGCAAGACAAGACGAACAAATCATTGAAAATACACAGCTGAAAAAGAAACTCTAGCAATCAATTAGCTCTGGCATTGCTATGACACATGCTGTGGTTCCGGCTGCTCGTGTACTATACTGACTAATAATGGTGTCAGAAGCCCGTCTTTTTTATTTCTTCGGCTGTGTTTCTTGTGTATCACATCACAGCTATGAATAGAATAGACTACTGCTGCTACTACTAGTACTCTTTGGGTAATCGAGGTGCCAGGTTGCTGAAAAACAGCATCATCGAATACCAGCGGCTCTGGTGGCATGTGAATCCCGGGCGCGATATGGTTAATAACTGCGTTTTGGTGCACCTCGGTATACTCCTCTTCCGAGACGCTGGCGAGCTGCCATTCCAGACCGGGCAGTGGCGGTGCTTCATATCTCCGTACTTGGACTCTACCGCCAGCTTGTTTGTTAATATGGCAAGCAGTCGGAGAATAGACAACCATGCCTTGGACTTAAGTATATTATGTGTGTCGTGCGTGACTGTGGCTATGCTGTGGTGTCTGGTTAGTGTGATGCCCTTTTGTGCACCTCCTCAATCTTTTTGGTCCATTAATCGGAGGTTTATCATTTAAGTATTAATATCTGTGCAACAACACATCCACTGGTTCTGAGGGGATGGCTGCCATCCCAGAGATTATGGCGCAGAAAAACAACATCAGCTGTCTTGACAGCGATATCGCGGCTAACCAGCTTGGACCTTGTTTTTTTTTTTTTAGACCTGCTCGATTTTTTCCCTCATTAATTTCTTGCTGCATATAAAAATGAGCTGTGGCCATCTAGCAGTCAATTCTTGTGTGCGCTGCCACAAAGGCAATTCTAGCCAGGATGTTTTTTTTTATTTGACGCGGACAAAGCGAACTGGGCAAAATCAAGACGGCAGTTGTTTTGGCATACCACTGCTCCTACTACTATACTATACTGACTGTAGAGTGGAAATGGAGTAAAACAGCCACGTTGACGCCTCATGGCTCAAATGCCAGTAACCGTGTATTTTTCTGTGGCTTTCGCTTGGTTAATTTTCTGCCAGGTGCTCCTGTGTCTTTCATCTGCCCTTTGATCCGGCTCTAATATTCCTCGGTGAGTCTGCTCGGCATAGGAACAAAGATAATACAATAAAAAACCCCGCCATGGCACCAACTTATGTCTCAAATTTGGAAGTAGTTCTTCGCTCAGGCTCTGGTCAAAGGCGAACTGGTATACAAGGCAATGTTATACTGTTGCTACGGTACTGAAAATGGTACTAAAAGGCAGCTCAAAAACGCAGTCCTATAGAACACACTAGCTTATAGTATAGGCATATCAGTTCGATCCATTACTCCGTACTTGCTGCGCTGATTACACTGTTACAGCCATCAGCTCCTCTGCAATTTACGATTACGGTACTATAGCGCTGCTATAAACATTAAACACCTACTTTCTACTACCTGGGTGCTATTGCTATACCTATACTGCCAGTATTACTATTTCGTTTCACAATAAGCAATAACTGCTACCTTATGAGCAGATTAGCTCAAGTACACAGATTGATCTTACAGCGAATCTAGGGTGGTCTGCCAAGCGGTCTGTCTATAGTAGTCGAGATTTATAGCCTACTATCGCCCCAAAGGCGCTCCTATTTTAGCGCAGCACCTACAAAACAAAGTTCCTTTTCTAGCACGGATTCGGAGAGTGCGTATGGGCCTTTTCATGTTTTGGCAGTGGCAGACATGGTCTTTTTGTCGACTGCTACACCCAGACTTTATAGGGTATATTATGAGAGCTCCATACTATAAGAGGCCGGGGCTCTTGTGGCGTGGTGGTATCTGCTGGCCGTGAGGTGCGTCTTTTTGGGACCAATTCTGTTGCATACCTTCCATGATGGTTAAATCTCCAGGCTGTGATCGTTTTAGACGGGCTCAAGACGACGAGAGAAGAAATACGATTCAACAGCGACCTGGCAATATTCCTCGTCTAGTGCTCGGGCAGTCTTAGTCTTGCCTTTCTTCTACGTTGGCGGCGTATGCATGTATGAAGTGGTTATTGTTTTGGGTTTTGCTTAACCGTGGCAAAAGTGCCGAGGCCAGCTAATGTAAGTTTTACCTTGCTAATTCTTTGTTTAGCTATAGTCAGTATCATTGTCTACATCACTGTCTGGCAGCAAGCTAATCTCAGTAGCTGTCTGTTAACTAGCCCAATTCCATTTCCCTCTTCAGCTTTATTCTCTGCCTCTTACTTTACTTGTTTCTCACCAAGTAACTCATTTCACAGTGCTTTAAACCTGCTCTTCTTCACAAAGTCTCCTATTTTCCGGGGCAATCTCTGTCCGTCTCCCGGGAGACATTTTCTGTAAGCCTCCGGACTTGTCTCGCTTTACTGTAACTCCGACAACTTCCTTCTTCTGTTCTCCTCTCTGATCGACCGTCCCTGGCGCGTTTTTAATTTCTTCTTTGAGCCGGAACTCGTCTTGTCTGGCGCTCGATCATCCATCAATAATGACAAACTCGCCGAGAGCAAAGTTTCCTCGCCTGAAACTACGAGTGAGAAAACACACGACTTGGTTGTTGAATAAATACATGGCAAGAAAGGAAGAAAAACAAGAGTAAAAGAAAAGGAAAAAAAAAAAAAGAAAAAAACACGCTTGCTGCGGAGTTTCCGGTGGTGTTTCCGTGTCGTTTTCGTCTTTGTCTGGTGTTACGCAAATCTAACCGACGACAAAAAGAAGAAGAAGAAGTAGAAGAAGAGTACAAGTGCCGAGGCTCTAGGGTTAGAGGTTACAGGATGTAAGTCGGGTTAGGGTTTGCGCAGCCAACCACTTATCGGGGTCACAGCCAATGACAACAACTCTGCGCCAACAGCCTCGTCTTTGCCAGAAACAAAGCAGGCAAAGGTGACAGTGCCAGTTCATTGCGCGCGCTTTCTGCTGCTGTAAATCGAAACACGGCTTTTTGTTGGCAGTAGGGTTTGGGGCCTATATCGGAGCCACTAAGGGGGTCATCTTGAAGAGCTATAGAGGCTGGGTACTATAGAAAAGGCAGTGCAGCGTAATGAGAGCATATCAATAGCATTTCAGTTATTGTAGCGTGAATCACAGCACAGAAAGCAGAACATCTGGGTTTCACCTGATATGTCACTGCACCATCCCTTTGCCTACGCGACCAAAAAAAAAACAGTTGCTAGCGTGGGGTGTTTTTTTTTCATATGTTTCCTTTTTCTTTTCGTTTTTCTGCCTCAAGTCTTTTTGTTCTTCTTGGGCGAGCAGTCTGGGCCACGGAGTAGCACATATACTACAGGGAGACAAGATTCCGAATAGGAAAAGGACTCAAGGTACTTGAGTAAAGTACTACTGATAGAGAGACCCCACAGCGCTGCATTTTGGGACCGATTCTGCATTTCTAATAAGTTGGCTACTAATTTGCTTTCTCTCGCCAAAACAAATAAAAAAGAGAAACAGAAAAAAGAGAAAACAAGGGCCTAAGCTGTGTGTTTTGCCGCCGTCTTCCCGGTCTCCCTCGTGCTTCTCGGCTTGAGTCCCAAGACCCCCCATCACAAAGACACCCACCCTCTACTCACACCACTCGTCCAAATGGAACTCTGCCATTGGCACACCGGTCATTCATCCTCGGGCTTTGTGATTGGCCCGTTGCTGGGTGGATATGGCCCAGCACAGGTGGTATCGAGGCTAGTTCCATGACCTCGTACTAGTGGTCTGGACTTACTGTAGCCTCACATAACCTGCGGTTGGTCGACTGATGAAGTGGATGAGGGTATCAGTAGATAAGATAGGTGATTCCCTTCCGGGGCTATAGAATTACAACCGAACGGGTTCAGAGAGATACACTCGCTTGTACTGTTTTTTTATGTTGCAGAATAGAGCTCGCCTAGCCTTCTACCGTTCAGGCCACCTATGAAACTTATCCCTCTGTATCCATCATCTACCCCTCCGACAACTGCATGACACTGTAAGACACTAGATGTTACTTCCATCCACAGCAACATCGTGCTGTTTGCCGTTCTTGGTATGCACAGCCCGTCTTGGTGGTCCTCTAACAACTTTGGGCTGAGCTACCATCCTTGCCACACCCAAAGAAGAAAGCATTGATTACGGCATTGCAGGAGAAAAAGAAAAAAAAAAAAAAAAAAAAAAGAAAACCACCATTTAGTCGGTAGTATCTGCACACGCCTTGGAATGGCAAGTAGATAAACAAAAAAACACAACGCCTCGTAAAGAGGCGGTGACGTGGGGCAGTACTAAATACATGCGAGGAGGTATATGCCACATGTACATACATTGAAGCGGAGACGTTGCCAGAGAAACTTTGCTGTGATTGGGCTATCAGCCAACTTTTGAGGAGAACATGTTTTGTTATTGCTGACTGTTTCTGTGACGGAGGTGGCAAGGCGCTGGATCCAAGGACAACTCCTGCATTGTGAATGAGACGAAGCACATGCAGATGGCGCATATGCGCATATCTAGAGATCAGAGGCCAGTATTATGGATGTGTTGCTGGTATTATGTGAAGCCATTGACGTAGCCAAGCTTCAGCTCACTGCATTTCAATGCGCACGCAGTCACACTTGACGCCCCCTCCTTCATGTCCCTCGCCTCCGTCAGCATCCATTGGCTCTTCAGTCTTCTATTGGCTCTTGGCTGCCAGCTGCTCCTCGATTGTCTCGGGGCTAACAACAGCTGCTGCCTCCACCAGCTTAATCAAGGCCTTGTTTGTGTTCAGCGGGTTCTCCAGTCCCAAGAACTGGCCCGTCTCAACCAGCCAGCCGTTAAACTCCTGCACCTCAGTCTCCTTTCCCGCCTTGACATCCTGGAGCATCGAGCTGAAATTCTCGCCCACTGTGTTGATTCCCAAGTCGTAAATCATGTCTTTCAGCGCCTTGTAGCTGAACCGCTTCAAGAGAGCCTCATAGTCCGCTGTGTTGCCGAAGATATCCTGTCCGGCATCGCTGCGGATCAGAGCGGTAACCACTTCACTTGCCTCGGTAATCAGCCGGCTCACCACGCGGCCTACTGGGCCCTCCGGATCCGTAAATATGTCCCCATTCTTGACGCGTAGAACCGCCGTGGTCGGATTGAGCACCGCGTTGATGACAAGTTTCTCCAGCTGATGCACCCACAGTTCCGCACGGGGCAACTCCCGCGCCGCCAGCTTCGGTGCCTCGACCAGCAGCCCCGCCAGATACCGCGTCGGATCCGTACCCGTGGTCTGATTCTTCCATACCGTGCCAAAGGCCACATCTGCTTCTGACGCATGTCTGCTCCGGAACGGCCCCAGCGACGTGACGCCATGCTTAGTCACCATGGACATCCAGCTCGGGCTCTTGTCTGCGCCTCCAAAGCGCGACTCCATCACCTCGGCCCCATACGGCGGCCACATACGGCCCATGCCATTCTGCGCAAAGGCCACGCAGCTCTCTGGACCGAGATATCGCCGAGCGCGATCAATTTGGCGTAGGGCGGCGGCGGCCTTGGTGGCGACAATCACGTGATTTAGGGTTTTCCCGTGGGCGACTTCGACGGCTGGCCCCACGCGGGGTTTGTCCTCGGACCACCACTCGACGGCAAAGTTGCGCGAATTGACGACGGCATCGCCGCGGAGGATTTCGATTCCAGGGCGGCGGATCCATTCCTCGAGCTGCTCTTTGCGGTGCACGACGAGGGTGATGGGCGGTTTGGTGGCGGATTTGGCGATACTCATGGCGAAAAGGCGGCCGAGGTTTCCGATGCCGATAATGTAGATGCGCTTGTGTGGCTGCGATTGGCTGGAGTGGTCGGACGTAAATTTGTTGTCGGCCAGGGCGGGAAAGTTGCGGGCAGTCCAGGCGTAGAGCCGTGGCGGAGAAGCGTAGGCATCTGTGAGAGCAAGCCAGCGAGGGGGCATTTTAATTGTGTGATGTGGGTGGTGTTGATGAGCGGTGCTTGTTGCGAAGTTGATCGGTCAGTTAGTTAGTTAGTTAGTCAGTTACGTAGTTAGTCGGTTACGTAGTTAGTCGGTTACGTAGTTAGTCAGTTACGTAGTTAGTCAGTCAGTCAGTCCATGGTTGTTGATAGACGCTCAGGCATAATTGTGCAATTCATAATGTTATGTATGCATATATGCATAACACACTGTGTGCATAAATATCTATGCACAATGCCTATACTTTATTCCTCCCGTTCTTCATTATCTATCGTCCCAATTACATCGCCTCCTCTACGCCATCGGCCAGTTTCTGTTCACCGTCACCGTCGATCCGTTCGACGCCGCCGCCATGCTCCGATCCGCAAAGAACTTGCAGTACTTGGCTACATCTACCAGCGGAATAGCTGTCTTGTCCGCCACGTAGCCAGGGTTAACCGTCTGCATCAGCGCCATGCCCTCCATGTTGATCCCCGTGGTAAAGGCATCTGTAATGTTTGTGTCCATGCCGCCCATCAGCAGCGCCAGACAGTAGATGCCCTTGTCGCCGTAGAAGCCCGCCGTGTTCTTGGTCAGACCCAGCATGGCGTGCTTGCTGGCCGTGTAGGCGGCGCCGGCATTGGTGCCGCGCGTACTGGCAATAGAGCCAATGTTGATAATCGTGCCACCGCTGGGCGCTTGTGTCTGCATGGTTTTGACGGCAGCCTTGGTGCACAGGAAGGTGCCGGTGACGTTGACGGACATGACCAGGTCAAAGGTCTGCTTGGACAACGTGCCGACGGGGTCAAACTTATCCATGATGCCGGCATTGTTTATGAGCATGTCGACACGACCAAAGGTCTCGACGACCTTGGCGAAAAATGCGTTGACAGACTCTTCGTTGGTAATGTCAGCCTTGGTGACCAGTGTCTTTTGGGGGTATATTGACGCCCATTCCGACGACGCAGCGGCAAGGCGCTCCTCGTTTACATCACAGATGGCAACCTTGGAGCCGGCCTCGAGAAACGAAGCAGCAAGAGCCTTGCCAAGGCCGCCTGCACCGCCAGTGATGACAACGACGAAGTTCTCGAGGGGCATGTTGGTAGAGAGAGTGGATGAGTATAGGTGGTAAAGTTGATGTTGTTTATCAAGTTACTGGCCCCTCATTATGGTAGCTCTTGTGGACTCTTTATATACTTGCTCCATCTACAAACATATAACGCATCATTGTTCCGGCCTTGATGCCAACTACACTCCAGTGTTTTCGTCTCTAATGGGAACCGAATACGATTACTGGTACTACCAGTAGTACTTTGGTTTCTTGGCGGTTAGCACGTACCCTTTGCCCTAGCCGACCCAAATGAACAGGGTTTCCTTTAGTTGTCCCTCAACATATAAAATGATCATCTCCACATACTTACTTAAGTACTAACTTATGTTCCTTGATCCTTGGAGCCTTTATGCACGCCCTACTCATAAATGCTCGACAGACTAAAAGCAGCATGTAAGTCGTATTCGTTCTCGTATCAAAGTCTATGCTAAAGACTCGTACTGCTACAAATAATAGAAATAGGTCACTAAATCCCGATGCGAGCGCAATGTCGTACGCCGCAGTGATCGCTCGCCATTGGTCCGATTAACTTATCTCTAAAAAAAACGCCTGTCCTGACTAACATACTTTATTTCCGTATTTGGAAAGCTGTCGCCCCGTCTGTCGACACTACGCCTTCCTGAATGAGTTTAGATCTGACACAAAGTCTTGCCGTGATACATTTACTATTTCTCCTCATATATGCTTTCATTTCGATTCATGGGCTTGATTCGCGCTATATTCCTCACTACGTTACACATTCAATGACGCTGCTTCCAATAATGCACAGTGACTCCTTCTTAAGGACAATGCCCGTCCTTCTCTCTCTATCTTGTAAGTAATGTAATGTCTCCTTATTCAGACACTTTCCTTCTACCCAACATCACCGAGCTACTCATCGCTTAATCCTGGCCACTTGAGTAAGATATGCGCTTCAACACGTCCTTCTCGCTCACGGCGCCGTGTCTAGACCGGCAATTAACTTTGCCACAGGCCCGGGCAAGCATTGATGAGGAGGAACTGCCGAGAGAAAACAAGAGAACGCGAGTCGCTTTCCAAGACTCTTTGCAGGGCTCCCTCGACGCTTCGCGGGATTGTGAGACAGCTGAAAACCCTGCTGACGAGAAAGCCCCGTCGTCACGGCAAATTTTCTCTATTCTCATGAAGCTGAATTTACACATTCTGCTCCTCTCCACAATCATGTTTAGGTATGTGCATCGTTGCGTGATAGGACGCGCTTAAATGGCTAACTCGGCGTGCCAAGCCTGCCGTACATTACCTTCAATGCGGTCTACACAAATGCCACGCCAAAGGGGCCGGCCTGGTTTGACAATGTAACACAAACAACTTGTCCACAACTCTTGTTGCCCCCCCCCCCCCC
>LKBB01000214.1:10771-29272 GCA_001513885.1 Thielaviopsis musarum
CCCCCCCCCCCCCTCTTTAACTCGGCTGACAACTCTCTAGTGGCGTAAATTTGTATACGACATCGTCTTTAGCTTCTCCGCCTATCCCGCTGTCAAAATGGTAGTTTCATGTCGCCCATTGCTTCTACTTCCCTCGATGCAGCTGCTCAGCGGTCTGGCAATCATCATCTCAGTGACCCTCTCTAGCCCCATACTGAACATGTTGATTTCGGTTCCGCAGGCGTTTGCCAACGGTGTCTTATATATCGGCTGTATTTTCTAGTATGTCGACCGCCTTTCTAAACTGCGTTAAAGTCTCGTTCTAACTGGCACCCAAGTGTCGCTCGGTGGTACCCGGTCAAGTATCAGGCCATGCCGTTTTCGATACTCATCGCGGTATATTCCTCCATCTCGCTTACCCTAGGCCTCGCTACAATTGCTCTGGATAACGTCGAAATAGCCGCCATGTCCACTGGCGATTCTCTAAGCTTGGTTACCGGCTTGGTTACTCTAGTGAGCTGTAAGGGCGTTCCTCTTAAATCAAGCCCATTTCAATGAGACTAACTCTCCACAGCTTCGTTCACATTCAGTTACCTCCGCGACTGGCCAGAAGACAACGGGTTCTTCACCAAGAAACAGCGAGTGATCCATGCCAATATGATTAAAAACAACTGGGAAGTCGTGGCGCCTGTACGAATCAACACCAATGCCTGGAAAGCCTATTTCAAGTCACTCAATAGTATAGCCATGACCTGCGTCAATCTCATGGTGAGCTACTTGCTATGGTCTGTGCCAGACTTCATGTCATATTCATGTGACACTATTGCCTTGCCGTTCGAGATGACTCCACGAGACTACTATATGGCCACGCTAGATCACAATCCCCCAGACTTTAATGTAAAGTACTCAGTGGAACTCCAGCTTGCCCAGTATACTATCGGTTTAGTACTTGTCGTTATCATTTCTGGCCTTTCGGACTGGACGGGTAAACGTATGTGGTTTTTATGGGGTTTAGGAACTGTACTGTAAGTATTTCCTCTTGGGCATTGCCTATCTAGGTTGCTAATCGACGTCTAGTGTTGGTTCGGGCGTTGCTTTCACAATAGGGTACTGGCAGTACAGGTGGATGTTATACTTCTCTAGTATATTTTCCTGGGCGGCAACCTGTACTACCATTGGTATCTCGCTTGCTTGGTGCGCTGAGCAAACAACAAGACTGTCCGACTTTATCCTGATCGTCACGCTTGTCCTATTCCTTCCCAACGCCACCTCTAGCATTCTAGACGAGACTGGGGGGTGGGATATTTTGCTTGGGAACTCGAACTCGGTGCTTCTCTTTTCTAGCGGTATACTATCAGCAATGATTGTGCGGAGTCTGGGGCATCTAGTCCGTAACCTGCATTATAAAATCAAGCAAAGGAGAAATCCGGCTCCTTAAGACAAAGGCTGCCTCGTTGTCTCTATGATATCGCGATATTGGTCATTGTACGAGTCAGCTAGAGACTTTAGACTAGGCCGGCATACAAGAGTTGTGTCAATAACAGCAAATTATTGGGTAGTTTACAATCACGTACTTATGTTCTGTTATTCGAGGCATACCTCCAGTTGTTATATAATGAGCCAACCCTTGATATCTGTCCTATAAGACTAGTCGGCAACATTATGTTGACTTACGACTACAATCATGACAATATGGTCATTTACGCCGGATCCATAATTGCATACGCATCATGTTGTATTGCGACAGTTATCATACTTGTCTGGAACATGGATTTAGCAGCATCCCGGGCTGGGGCTCGTCCTGTATGAATAAGGCGAGGGCCTTTGCTAGAGCGCACATTGATAATTGGCGCCCAAGGTGATCGACAAGACATCAAAGTGGCAGCTTAATATGTTTCATCGTTGATATTATGGCATATGCGTTCGTTTAAAAAAAAGAAATACAAAGTAGCCTTTCGTTTATGATGTGCCAGCTTTCTCAGAGAGAGAAAGACAATCCAACAAAAATGTAAACGACAACGACAGGATTCGAACCTGTGAGGGCGAACCCATATGATTTCTAGTCATACCCTTTAACCACTCAGGCACGTTGCCACAGGATATAATGTTTTCACGCCATTAACCACTGTTATATTGTCTATTAAAATTGGGGCAAACCGTAGTGCGACACGATCACCCTCTAACAAAGACGATCAAACACCAATAGAAATTCACAGCAACATTGAAGTAAACAAGGGCAAATAACTGACATGGGTTTAGAAAACAAAAAAAAAAAAAAAAAAAAAAACAATCGATATAATAATAATAAAAAGAGCAATAAACACAAATAACAGCGTCAAACAATGTTTCCACCATCCGACCTTGGCCTGGCCTTACTTGCCTTTTTCTTTTCTTTTCTTTTCTTTTCCTTCTTGATTCTCTCGCCATCTTACTTTCGTGGCTTTCAGAATCCTATGTTTCGCTGCTGTCTGAGAGTCAGCGCTTGCATATCGTGCGCATATCTTTTATGCACGCACCCAGTTGAGTTCAAATTCAAACAGGTGGTGATGGAAATCCTAGCACGTTTCTGGCCTGCATTTGCCTCTTCAGTCGGCCAACCTATCCCATTCCCCGTTAAGTTGGCATGGAATTAGTGTCACCGCCATGTTTGGCTGCTTGTCTCTACTCCGTAGTTTCTTTCCCCTCATTTTATCGGTTATCTCTTGCTACCTTTAACACCAAAGTGCTCAATCCTGGTCCTTCACACCAGCCACAATCTTCAAACAACAAATCATCTGCGTGCTTCGTAGACTTAGCCTCTTTGTTGAGCTATTAACCCCCGAAAATAGCGTCCAAGATCGAATGCAGCTCAGCTTCAAAGTCAACGCAGCATGAGATTGAGGTTGTAACTACGAATAGAGACTAGTTTTTTAGCCCGAACCGAGACATTTTTTTCCCTAGCGCCTTGATCTAACCTGTGCCGTCTTGTTTTACATCGTATGTACTAAGCATGACACCATACTCCGTAGCTATCTTTACCTCACTCCGGGTCACATTCGAGAACAAAAACAGCGAGACGAACAAACATACTCTGCAAGTACTACTATGTGGAATGACGGTGACGACTATGCATATAAAGTTCTTTGTTGACTTGCCGCCCCTATAACGGCGTACAAAACAACTCACCGGCTTTCCTCCCTGTTTATTCTCTCCTCCAGTAAATAATTTACTAGTACTACTACTATCAAAGACTCTCGCCGTGTTTAAACGCCTGTTATGCCTCAGTTCTATCCCTTGCAGATATCGACGGCGAAATGCGTTAAATGGGGACATTTGTGGGAAATCCTACCAGTACTAACTAGTTGCTGTGCTTTTCTGCTATTTTGCCCGCACCGACTTCCAAGCTCATCATAAAATCTTTAAGAAGAACAAAGAAAGTCACTGAACCTTCCGGAATGGCGCAGGCGAGGTTATACCAAGCTCCAAGTGGCAATAGTGAGGGGCACATAATACGACCTTATTGCAAGATTCCAGCTCGTTCCAAAGAAGGACGGAGAATAGGGAAGCACGTTGAACCAGGACTGAAATCCTTCTCTTTTGATGCCTGAGCTAAGTACACAGTAGACTTGGGCTTTGTATTCGTGCCTGAAAAGAAGCTCTAGGGGCGGGACGCAGAAAAGAAAAACACACAGACCAACTCGCGCTTAGCTATTATTTGAGCATGTAACCCTAACAAAAGTTTGTTAACGTCTAAAATTCTATGGTTATTAAAGCTAGGTAAGTAAGTCAATTAAAACAATTAAAAATTAATACTATAAAGACAACATGGAGTATAGCGCTAACTCCATTCAATTAGAAATCGCGCTTCGTACTTATGTGTACCTTTACCATGACGCAAATCTTGATAAATAGCGGCCTGAGATCTTTAGGTCACGTGGACTATAGGCTCGGTCTAGGCTCACTGTGCAAAGGAAGCCACATCCACTGGAGCGAACGAAGCTAAAATTTAAAGTATACATATTTTTTTTTTTCAAGAGGTACATAGACAAGTACATTATACATTGTACCTGAAATGCATTACTGTGTAGTAACTTCATTGCACGGCACGACCGTGTTTATAATCTCACGATAATTCGGTGCCTAGATTCACGGCTTCTCCCTCACAATACGCACTAAAATGTGGAAAAGTTCTTGAGTTGCTATTTGGGTAAGAGTACTGACTCACCGCTGACATCCCGTCCTCATCATCAATTACGCAAGAGTACCTCCGTAAGTATTTGTCAAAATTTGGTATACTCCGTAAAAGCAAGCCGTCAGCAGCTGCCTTGGAAGAAGCATGTGGTGTCACCCGGGTCAACAAAGAACGAGGAGAAAGAACGGAGGCTTACGGAGTAGTTTGCTTAATTTCTACACTACCCAACTGTTACACTCTGTGCAAATTTTCACTCGGGAATGCCTTTGAGCACAGCGCGCACTCAATATAACACATGACAGCACACGGACGCCAGAACCGGAGCACAGTTTATTGCATACCCATATTAATTTCGTTCGCGCGTCCCTGTGTATTTATAGTTTTTCTCTGTCTATACAATTTTTCACTGGTTTGGCGAAAATGGGAAAAACAAAAAACAAAGCGATTTTAAGTACTTGCAGAAGAAAGATATTGCTTCACCTTTAGCTTTGCCTGCATCTTGACAACGGAAAGTGATAAGAACATGCTGAATGTCGTATGTAGTACTTCATACTTGTTTTTTTTTTGTCCTTGTCCTTACTTCAATATTACTGCAAACAAGGTCGCCGTAGTACCAAGATAACTTTGCCAGAGCTCCTTCCTTGTCATGGTGCCCCACTTAATCAAGGCACACTTGGTGTTTTTTGACTTTTCTTTTTTTCTTTTTTCTTTTTTCGTGGTCTTGGTCATGCTTGATGGTGCCTACTGGGGCTACGAAGTACTTACGATTTGCAATTGGCGGTCGGCTTTTGCTCAAGAACGCAACGCAGGGCAGCCCACCCAAGCTCCACATCACATGGAACAGGAGCTCCTATCTTTGTACCAGATACAAGCCGAAGTTGCACCTAACCTAACCCAGCCCAACGGCTGATGGGCTGCAACTCAAAACATTGAAGCTTTTTTTTTTTTTTTTTTTTTTTTTTTTTTTTTTTTTTTTTTTTTTTTTTTTTTTTTTTTTTTTTTTTTTTTTTTGCTGTTTTTGCTGTTTTTGCTGTTACGCCTGGAAGTTCCTTTTCCTGGGCCTGCAAAGCACAGACCGCTCGACTTCTCTGCTCGATATCTTGAGAAGAGAAGAAGAGTGCGTTGAATGTACAAGTAAGCTTACGAAGTACAAAGAAGTACTTCTAGGTGCGATTTCGTGCCCGACAAAATACAACTTTTCCAACCCAACCAACCACAACGCGAACTCTCGGAACCCACCAAAAGGTACTTTGTAAAATATATGTGTGCACACACACTATTCTTCTGATTCACCGCGCAAAATCGTAAACTTGCAGGAAATCTGCCTGTCTCACTCATTAACCAGAAGAATAACTCGGGGTTGTAAAGCTGTCAGCGACCATGACAAGAGATATGACAAGAGATATGCAGCAAGAATCGACATGGGTGTATCAATAGAAACCTAGCATAGGAGAGACGAAAAGAAGCAAGGGCAGAGAAATAGAGCAAAGCAGCAGAAGCGCAAGAAGAAAAGCAATGAGAAGAGAACAAGTAAGTACTATACACTGTAGTAGCTCCAATTGTGCTGCAACGCCCCCTGGCAGCTGCATTTCAAAGAAGGAATAAAGGCAAACGAAAGACCAGACCCGGGAAAACCAGCAGAAAACGAAAAGGTTGGAGGCCCGGCCAAGCCAATCAATCAATTCTATGGGGGAGAAAGCTGCAGTATTGAAGGGGAAGGAGGCATATCTTTCTACAAGTGTTTATCTTGTGGTTTTCCCAGGGAAAACAGAGACAAAGAAACGAGAAGCTGTCGCCTACAAAAAGACTCGTTTTTCGCTTCGTCAACAGAGACCGCAAGGTAAGGCCTTGCTCTTCATGTAGGTCGCCCGGCCTAGAAGCTGCATTTGCTTTTTCGTGTGCGTTGTTAATGCGTTATTCTGCCTCCTTACCTGCTCGCGAAACGCTGTATCGCTAGGTTTTTGCATATGCACGCCGCAGAGCTAGTCGGTTAAAGAACATGACGAGCCCAGGGACTGGATGACGGCGATGCCCATTCACCTTTGCCTGTTTGATGGTATAGACGAGTACGTCCCGGGTTGCCTTTGGTAACAACTGCCATATAAGTATGTGCGCAGTAGGTAGCGCATACCCGCATACATGTTATATGTATATGAGCTGCAGCAGCGCAACTCAACGGCATCACCAGCATCGCATACTTCCCCTCTTTTAACTTTTTTTTTGTCTTTGTTGTTCCCCTCTTCTACTTGTTTTCTTTTCTTGTGTGCTTTTTACCTGTTTTGACTGAACACACAAACATACAACATACTTACAATAGCACAGAAAAAACCAACCCAAAAATACACCCGTGTCACTCACTGCATGAAAAAGGCAATTCTTTTTGTCGCTAGTAACCAACGTTGTTCACACTTTGGTCTCGCTGAATAAACAAAAATACGATAAAAGCAACCGATACACTTACTTAGTATGTGCAGATAAACGACACAAAAATAGATAGAGCAGAGCAGAAAGAGCTTTTTGTAACCTCACCCTGCTAGCCTCTTATGGATAGCACTTGCTTGTGAATTGAAAAGAGCTACAGTAGCTGTTTCCCTATTTTGAAAGTACAGGGTACATGACCCACGACGCGGCAGGGATTTGCTTGTTGATAGGTCTCTGCTGTGCACTTGTATACTGTTTGAGTACAGTCACGCGTACTGTTTCATGTATCATTGCAGTGCTAACAGAGCCTTTGAACACAGTGCGTTAGGTAAAATCTGGAATGCCGCAGCAGTAAATACAGTACATCTGTCAGTCACCGCACAGTAAATGAACCTTGCGACTTTACCCAGCTAGCTTTCGCTCTAAGCAACCGCCCCTTCCCTCCTTTCAGTTTTCCTTCCTTCTCTTTCACCCTCGCTCGCTCTTTTTTTATTCTTTATTTTTTGCGTTTCTTTTTCCGTATTCCCTCCCCTTCATTCTTCTCTGAGGCTTCTCTCTCTTTCTATCAAAACCTCCTTTTTTCTTCTTTTTCAATTCACTTTCTTGTCTTGTCCATAACTTTGCCAAAACTTTTTTTTTTTCCCTTCAACAACAACAACAACACCTTTTCCAGAACAACCAATTTTTCACACGCTTTGGAGACATCTTTTTTCTTGTTTTGTCTTCGACAACAATTTGAATAAACACTGCGATATTTATTTATTTTCCAATTGAAAACCAATTATTTATTTATTTTGGGAAAAATCGCTTTTGTCGAGACTTTCAGTAGTTCTTGATTTTCTAACTTTCTTGAATAAAAAATCGCTTGAATATTTTTGGGCTTGCCTTTTTTCCTTCTGCTCCTGGCACTTTTTTCTTCTTTACTCTCTTCACCTTGCTCTTTTCGCCCTCCAGCGCATCTCGTGTGTTTCGCTGCAGCCTCATTTCCATTTCCTTGCAGCCCAAGCAGACAATTCCCGCCAACACTACCTATTTCTTCTTTTTCCTTTCTTTCTTACACTCCCTCAACAAGCTTCAGTTGTAATTAATATTGCATCTGTATTTATTCTTTCACACTACTTTTCTGACATTTCGGCAACTTTCTTTTTGCGCCGCATTCTTTTTTTTGTCTATCCTTTTTTCGTGCCACCGAAAAGAAGAGTCATTTGTTGGCGCCATCGATTTTCCCTTAGCTTTGCTGCCTGCCTTGGCTAGTCGCGCGTTCTTCGCCACCCGTCGTATCACCAATCCGGATTTGTTTTTAGCCAAACGAATTCTCATTCCCTAGGCCGATTCGAACCAGGACCCACCATTGCGCTAGCCACCTCACTAACGCCACATTTGCCTTCGATTTTTCGGGCCTTTTTTCTGGTAACCCAGCCACTCACCTGGACCTTTTGTACGACACTTCAGCACAACCCAGTCTCGGAACGACGTTTCTGCGACTTTTGTTTGTGTGTTTTGCTGAGGCACTTTGTTATTCACTCTTTTTTTACA
This sequence comes from Thielaviopsis musarum, assembly GCA_001513885.1. Classification (NCBI taxonomy): domain Eukaryota; kingdom Fungi; phylum Ascomycota; class Sordariomycetes; order Microascales; family Ceratocystidaceae; genus Thielaviopsis; species Thielaviopsis musarum. The sequence goes on from LKBB01000214.1 coordinate 18,879, forward strand.
CCGTGGACATGCAACTCATGGGTATCAGCACCTCCGAAGGAGCTTTGAACCAACATGGCTTGACGCATATCAAGCAGGAGCCTATTGATGAAATTTCTGGCGCTCGCTCTCTCGCTTGCTCAGCTCAAGTTATGTCCAGCGGCGGCTTGAAGCGCAAGCACAGCGCCGAGTCTTACCCCTCCCCTCTGTCGCCCATGTCTCCCGGTACCATGTACGAGACGGCGGCTAGTTTCCCCCCCGAAAAGAAGCTCAAGGTTCGGAGGATCGATGAAGAGACGGAAATGAGCCAAGAGGCGCGTGTGGATATGGAGGGCCAGTCAAACGGAACGACCGCGGTCATGGATGTTATTCGTGCCCAGTTTGGGTATGAGATTTTGCGCAAGCACAATGAGCTTCGGCTTATCAACAGCGAGCTAGCAAAATGCCAAACAGCTATGGAACAACTGCGTCGTTGCCACCTGATTCCTTACCCTGTAAATGTCCCCACGCCATCGCAAATGGTTGACATTGCCCGCGGAAAGGGCACGGCTCTCAAGTGGCCTGGTGAGAATGTTGCTAGGTGGGCGCCTCCGTTCGGCGTCGTGGATGGCCCTTATGCTCGCCATTTCGCTAAGTGGCTGGTTCCCGATCCCGTGTTTGATGGCGGCGTGCCCGAGTTTACTCTCCCAGTCGACAACCGCGGCGTCCGTATTCCCCAGCCCGAGTACATTGGCAAGCGCAGCACGCGTAGCGGTTCGACACAGAAAAACTCCATTTCCTCTTTTGGCCCAGAACTCACCCACATCACTGCCGCTCCCGCCGTCCCTACTGCTTCGGTGTCGCACACACCAGCGAAGGAGAAGCTCGCTCTACCGTCGTGCGTTGTTAAGCGCTCAGACGGTATCATGGTCCGTCTCCAGTGCCTTCACTGTGAGCGCAAGCAGTTTTCAAGCACTCAGGGTTTCATCAACCACTGTCGTATTGCCCACAAGGTCGACTACAAGAGCCACGACGAAGCCGGCTACAAGTGTGGTGTCCCCATTGAGCAGGCCGACCTTGGATCCATCCTTGCGCCACCTCCTGTCGTCACCCAGCCCATCGTTCCTGCGACGCCCGTTGCTCTCGCCGAGGGGCAGCAGATGGTGAACCAGCTCAACCGTTCAGGAATGTCCGAATCCGATGTTTGCTCTCTTCTTCTGTCGCGCATTTCAGACACCCAGAGGCTCATGTCGGCCTCTCAAAACTATCAGACCACGCACGGTCGCAACGGCAGCAAGAGCATTCCTCGCAAGGCCAGCGTCAGCAGCGACAAATTTGTGGGTTGCAGTGAGACCCCGGCCCTGTCCAAGTACCTGGCCGCGAAGAACATTGGCATGAACCTGTCGGATCTCATGTCAGAGGTTGTCGACGATAGCTCCGAAGACGATTACTCGGACTTTGATGATGACGTGAGCATGGTCGATTCTCGTTCGATGTCTGCTGTAGTGACATCGAAGACTGCTCCGACTCGCCCGACTATCATTTTGAAGCGTGGCGGGTCGATTGTGAGCCGTTGTGAGTCGGAAGAGGTCAAGACTCCAGTCGCCAATATGGAAATGGACCTGGACGCGTCGAGCCTCAATCTTAGCCCGAAGACTGTTGCGAGCCATGGTGCCCCTTCTCTTGTCGATGATAGTGGTTCGGAAGAGGATGATCTTGCATCAGTTGCGAGCGGCCCTTCGCCGACGATCGATGTCGCTGATATGAGTGCGGATGAAGAGGGTGGTCAACGTCGTCTGTACTCCAACTCATTCAAGCGTGGTTCTTCTCCTCTCGGAGATATGGACCTGAGCGCTCAACAGAAGGGCAAGTCTCCCCGCAAGGATATTCGGTCGTCATCGAAGTTCAAGGGAATGCGCCCGGAGAACTAAACTTGCGCCGTCGGAGTGCCGTTTCTTCTGGTATTCGTCGTGTCCTCTGAATGTACCAAGAGGAGCGTTGGCAGAAAAATGGTGTCCAGTAAGAGCGCATAGTATCTTTTTCAAGTGTCGTGCGCGGCTGAGCAGGACTGGGCCCATTATTCATCCTCATAAAGCGCCACCAAGTCAACCAACCACCATTGTGAAGATGCGTTTCACGGTTTGATTGTCACCCATCTGAAATATGATGGGCTGCAAACACAAGCGAAATCCACATGTTCGTGGCTGGTTCAGTGGCCTTCTTCTCTGAAAAACGAAAAAAGAAGCATAAAACCTGGAAACGAAGAAAAAAATTAGTACATGTTCGTTACCCACTAACGTCATCGCCATCGCCGACCATTCTTATCAGAAGAGGGACGAGGCCTACATCGCGACTCGATACGACAAACAACGCCTCATTTGCACTTCGTTTTTCCTCCGTTTTTTCTTTTCTTACATTTGTTTTTCTTTTCCCATCTCCACTCCCACTGTGTGCCGAAATCCCTCGCGGGATATGGTACCAGTAATGCTAGCCTCGCGGCGGGCATATTCTCTTCTCTCCCCGTTAACGTTTTTAATGACCTCATTTTTAAATATCTGCGATGATTTTTTTCGAGGTCGAGACGGTTGCGTTTCCCAGTCGGTGTAAGCCTCGTGTGACGAAAAGGCTTTCTGGCTGGGGTTGATCGCGGCCGACACTACATTCGGCCTTGACTTTTTGTTTTTGTTCTATGTTCGGGTCTGGCTGGTTTGGTAGCATCATGTCGTTTTTTGTTCGGTGCTGGGTTTTGCTTCGTTGTATCTAGAGTTATCCGGGACAGAAGAGAAGGAAGAAAAAATACGAAAAAAGGGAACGAAAAGCCATTATCGTTCGCCATCTCATTTGCTTTTCCGTTGAATTTCTTGTTGATCTGGAGTTGTCGTCATAGTAGTATTGGTTTCATTCTTGGAGATGGTTGGTAGGCCGGTCAGAGGCGCAGAATGGGTTGAGCGCATTGTGCTTCTTTGCTGTCGTGCAATCAGCATTGTGATTTTCGGATGGTCTGATGCTCTCTTTCTCAAGAGGATGGGATGTCAGTTATGCGTCGTAAATGACTGCGGTGCGATGTGTTGAATTAGGATGAGGGGTGGGGGTTGATGGAGGGGAAGGATAAAATCATCGTGAGTTACCTATCGCAGTGCTTCTTTTCAGCAAGCACAACAGTCAAATATAAAATAGAGAATATGATACTCGAATAGTGATGCCATGATAATCAATGATGACTTGATCGAAGCCGCATATAGAATGTGCTTTGACATATAGGCCAATAGGCTATAGTGCTGATGATGATAGTTTGTAGGCTGAATGTTGTAGGTTGAAGGAGAAACCGATACAGGGTGAAAAAGTTAGAAGGGATAATATTTTTGTGTGCCAGCCTGCAGTGCAAGCCTTCTGAAAAAAAAATTGGCCTAGCAGGCTATGAAGCAAAATAATAACAAAACAGACTAAAAGAAGTAATTAGTGGGGGCCCACAGCCAAATTTATTGCAGACTTTTTCTTTTGTTATTGGGACCTTTTCTTTTAAAACCTTGCAAAGCGTCTTGAAAAAATGACGGCATATCTTATCAGTTTGGACCCCATGCTTCTTTTGGTGGGTTGAGAAGCGAAGACAATAAAAAAAGGTGAAGCAAATGAGGGGAAGGTGATGATTTTTTTTTTCCTTTGAAGGTTTTCACAGAAGCATGGAACATGAACAAAAGTCCAATGAGCGAAGCAATAATTAAGAATTACAATACATTCTAAATGGCTTTCAATAAAGAAACAGTTTGGGCTTGTCTTAGAGAAACTGTTTATGTGACGGATGGAAGTATCGGTTTGATAGGGGTTTCTTTTCTTGGACTAGCCGTCAATAGCGTGGTTTCTAGCCACGGCGATAAGAGCAATATGTCAAAATACAATTTCCACCGTAGACGTTGATGATGAAAAATGTCTTCTCTTTATAGATGCTGTGATGGAAAGCCAGCGGTGTTTATGAGTTTGAGGGTTTGACTTAACCCTTTCACTCGTTGTCGTTGGTTTGGGTCTCGATTGAATCTAAATCCACCTGCGTTCGACAGCTGATTTCAGCCATTCAACAGATAAGAGGTATGAGCCTCGGGATCTCATCAGAACTTTCATGCTATTTCCGTGGTGTGTAAACTCATCGTCGCCAACTAAAGTGAAACATTCATAAAGTCAAATATGAAATTTCACCATCATCCACAACGCGTAATTGGTGTAGTGGTAACATTAATCGTTGCCATCCGGTAATGATTTCGATTAGCCCTGGGTTCGATTCCCAGATTACGCATTATTTTTGGCCATGACGGCCATGATGGCTTTACCGTCGTGCTGTCATATTTTTTTGTTATTTTACTCCGTACTCTTTCTTGTTATGATGAGAGAATTCGTATTAGAAGTGATAAGCAAATAACCTCCCGTCTCACCAAGACACTTTAAAGTCTTCTCTTTCTTTTTTTTTCTCCCCTCGCAACAACAACATCCTAACAGTAAAAAAAAACACCGGGTTTTCGGGAAACTATTAGTTTATGTTAGTTACATGATTTTATAGCTTCACAAAATAAAACAAGTAAATATAGTGTATAGCACAATGATGTCATAATTAAAAAGGCTGATAAAAGAAAGATGTCGCAAATATAAAAGCGTGAATTTGCATTCCCTAGCAAGACCAATCCATTGTATCCAACCCATTCCGTTTTGAAGAAGAATCAAGCCATAGCATAGGTCGCAGGCTGGCCATTTGTGATCATAGATAGCCCGAAGCTCCCGCGGCGAGATAAAGAAGTAGAAAATGAAATAAGTGACGACAAACAAGGGCGGGGTATGAAGGTAAGAGAAAGAAAAAGAAAAAGAAAAAAGAAAAAGAAAAAAGCTTCTCTAAGGTACACATGAGGTTTAGCGCCTACTCGTCTGATTGTCCATCCCTTATATCGTTACGAAACACAAAATGATGACCTTTCCAAGGGAACCAAAACAATCGAAAAATAGAGAAACAATACACGTCAGTACATAAGTATATGAAGAACCTTGAAGAAAAAAAAGAATAAATAGAAAATAAAGTGGAATAAGAAAATAAAAAAGCAGTACACCTAAAGAAAAAAAAAACAGAACGAATCGGGGTATGGAAAGGAAATAAAAGATAAGCAAACATAAGAAACAATAGAAGAGAATAAAAAATGGTGCATCGAGCTGTAACCCAGTCATGGAAAGAGTATCTATAAAAATGCCCAGCGTGAAAAGAAAGAAGAGAAGATGATATAGAAAAGGTTAAAGAAAAAGCCCTGAAAAGAACGTCGTGGACAAGAGCAAGAACTCTTGGACCAAAAAAAAAGCAGAGGGAAAAACAAGTTGACAAAGGAAAGAAGCGCAAAAGCAAAAGGAGTAAAAAGGAAAAGAAAAAAAACGCCAGGTGCGGCTGGAAAAGCAGTCGGAGCATAAAAGAACATGATAAAAAATGTACAGAAGAAGAAAAATGAAGGCACTAATGTGAGAGAACACATTGGAACCAAAAGTGTGCTTTAACAAAAGCAAAGCAGAGAAGAAAAAAAAAAGGCAAGAGACGCATGGTTATGATGATGAACGGATGCTTGATAAAAAAGAAAGTCGTTTTTATAAGGGCCGAGAACTTGGATCCGAGTCGGCCATGGACTTGTACCTCTACCATTCGTCGACAGCGTCAAGGGCAATGGCTGAGTCGTCTCCAAAGTTCTGGCTGTCGTCATTTTGCTTTTGCGTGGTGGCGCCATCCTGGCAGTTGTACGTGGGCTCGTCATGGCCCCGACCCCGGGGCTTCGCTGACTGATACAGCGGGGCAGTCGCGGCAGCAGTGACAGCAACAGCGGCAACAGCAATAGCAGCGGCAGTGGGTGCGGGAGTACTAGCAGTAGCCGCTGCAGCGCCGGAAGCCGGATTGGCTGCAGTGTCTTTCGGGTGCTCGTCTTTCTAAGGGGCATGTACCGAGACAGCAGCAGGGGGCCGCGAGAAGATGGGCGACTGAGCCTCATAGGGGCGACGCCCCCCCTCCAGGGTGGCAATGGCACTAGGAACAAAGGGGCGACGGGGCACGGGGGCGACAGTCACCATAGTCGACGAGGGGTTGGCCATGATAAGGCCCTGAGGGCTAGCCGAGTGGCGCATGTAGGCCGCATGGCTGCCATCGGCCGAAGTGGGCGTTGACGGAGGCATCATACGAGGAGCTCTTGCTGCAGAACCAGAGCCATACAGAGGAGGCAGCACATTGTAGGGGCTGTGTTGCGGGGGGTTGACACGGCTGGAATCAGCAGGAGGCGAGCCAAAGGCCGTGGGAGCGCCACCGCCCTGGGCAGAGAGCGAAGGACGCTGTCTTGCCACAGACAGGCGCGGCTCGGACGAGTGCATCGACGAAGCGAACTGAGAAATATCGCTCTGCGACCGACCGTGGGGGTTGCTGGCCTGGTGGAAAGCAGGGACTTCGGGGGCAGCCATTACTCCGCGAACAGCTGGGAGGTAGCGGCTAACATTGTGGGCCGAAACATCCGACATACGCTGTCTCTTTTCGCGGGAGTGCATGTGCTCCGAGTCGTGGTAGTATTCGCTAGGGCGGTGGGGAGGCATGCCATCAACAGGGGCATTGGAAAAGCTCACGGACTGAGCGCGGCGGTGAGGAGGAGCAGCCATGGCAGCAGACTTGCGCTTCTGGCCAGCGGGGCCATCGTAGCTGATGGAAGGCAGAATCTCAATGTCGGGGAACTGGCTGATCTTGCCGTTCTCCATGTCTTGCTGCAGGCGGGTGATGATGTCGAGAATCTGCTCCGAGTTGTACTTGTTTCCGCAGTGGGAAATCAGCCAATGGGGAACTTCGGTGCCCTTGGGGCTGCTATCGCCAGAGGCATCATCTATCTCGTCATCGCTGCTAGGAATAGACGAGTTGCCCTTGCGACCAGCAGCCTTCTCCAGTCGCTTGGCCTCACGCTTGCGGATGCACAGCGACCAGTGAGTCAGCTCGCCAGGGCGACCAGTCGACAGGTTGTCATCGGACCATCTCTGCACGCGCTGAATCTGGGTCTGCACAAGCACAATTTGGAGCTTGCTGTAGTCACCAGCGCTCCGGTAGCGGCTGCGCTGATAGTGCTTGCGGCAAAAGTGCACCCACACAGAGTCGGGCACCAGACGCGTGCACAGCTTGTTGCGGCCAAAGATGTGCGAGATGGCCTTGCGCAGTGTCGAGCCCGTCTTGCAGTCATCGACGTACATGCAACGAGCCTTGCTCTCATACATGGAATCAATGGCAAAGCTGGGATAGAACTCCAGCGAGGACAGGCCCGTAAACTCGGAAGCGGGGCCGGAGCTAACCGAGCCACGGGGGGCAACGGCAGCAGGCGAGTGCTCGTGGCGGGGCAGCTGGTGGGCCGAGTAGGGGTGGGCGGGCTGCTGAGTCTGGGGCGAAACAAGATCCTTGGGCATATCGGGAGCCGAGGTCGAGCGCTTGTGGCTATGGCCAAAGACTTGGGGCTCACCCAGACGGTGGCTCTGGCTGTGCTTGTGGGCCAGAACCTCCATGGTGCCCGTGTTCATCGGAGGATAAGTCGGGCCGTGAGAGTGGGCGAGGGCGTGAGAGTGAGCATGCTGAGAAGAGCCGCGAATAGGAGTCTCAACGTCAGAAGAACTAGAGGTTTCCATTGTTGTTAGACACTAAAGACGTAATGTAACCAAAGAATCGAAGTCGGGGTGGAGTCGGGTTGAACAAAGTGACCGTAGCTCAGGACCGAGTGGGTTACAAAAAGAGTAGATGGAGTAGGTCGGGGCAAGGCAGCACGAGGAAGAAACTCAGGAAGCAAAGGTAAAACAAGAGAGAAGAATCTGAAGCTGTACGCCCGTTCTGTCCCGTCGCATTTCGCATCTTATACCGCAGCAGTAGGGGCATGGCAACAAATGTCAAAACCTGACGAAACAAACAAAAAAGCCAAGCAGAGCCATTTTCCATGATTGGTATCGGTTTGTTGTTTTTTTTTTGGGTGGTTGCTGGGCTGTAAAATTTTGCATCTTCCAGCTAAACAAAAATGCTGCGGTGTTGCTGCTTTGATTGCTTTTTATTTTGCCCCAAAACGTCGACACTTGCCAACAAAAGATGAAACGAAACAGTTCGGTTTTGGGGAAAGGGACAACACCGCCGCAAAAATAAGGCAGGTGCGATCCCAAAGCAGACGGGGCGCGCCTGCCTGTCTTGAACTGAAAATAGACAAGAGAAAAAAAACAAACAAACAAACAAGCTGTGCCTTCTTGAAATAGGGCGCTATCGTCTCATATCGATCTCATGGGTTTTCAGGTAGTGTACTTACGTTCTGCGGCTATCGTGGTGGGGAGCCTGGCTCATGGAAGGGAACAACGGCATTGACTCGGTCCGGTACTGTGTCGGCCGGTGCTCAATCTCCGAGACGCGGGGCAGCGTCTGCATTTGGGATGACTGCTCGTTGCGCAGGTGCATGGGAATCGGCTTCTCCAGGTGCAGTTGGTCCTCGGTCAGAGCCGCCAGGTGGCCGACGGTGCTGGCCGACGACAGACGCGAGTGGCTAAAGGATGAAGAGACATATGAAGACATGCTGCTTCTGCTGTCGGACATGTGGTGGCGCATCTTGCTGGCCGGATCGTTGAAGGAGAACTCAAACTCGCTGCAAACAAGGGTTAGCACTGTTGTCACTTTGTAGCTAGCAGGATGGATAGCCCGCTCCATGCAGATGGGCACATGGACACTCACCGAGGGGTCGCCAGCGACGTTGACGAAAGTCTGGAAGAGCTGTTCAGGTGGTGGCGGTAGAAGGTGTCGCTGCTATTGGACATGGAGTAGCCGTGCTCGTGCGGCGACTGCTCAAACGAAGTGCCACGGTAAATCGGTGGGCGTGAAGAGAGCGGGGCCACCTGTACCTCTTCCTTGCCCTCGGGCAGAAGAGGCAGCGAGTAGCCACCGGCGCTCCATGGTTGTCTACCGCGAGCAGCAGCTCTAGAAGAAATGGCACGGGTAGGGGCCGTGGCGACGGGCGCAGGGCCCGAGGAAAGCAGTTGCGCGAGCGAAGCCGGTGCAGACTCGGAGTTGTGGCGGGACTTGGTCTGATCAGGCGAGGGTGATTTGCTGCCAAAGTCTAGAGAAGGCGTCTGGTCGGGGGTCTGGGTGTGAGTGTGAGTGTGAGTCTGAGTCTGGGCTGGGACCGCCTCAGCAGGCTTGTTGAGCAAGTTGACGAGATCCATTGTGGCTCGTCGGGCCTCTTCCACAGGAAGAGCGGGTTGGCAGGGTGAAGAAGGGTTGAAAAGTCAAGCAGTCGAATCCAGTCGGTTGTTGGCGGTTGTGAAACGCTCAGTCTTTCTGACTGGCGAACGTCTTGGTGGTACAGGGCGCAGAAAACAAGAAGCACGAAATGGGAGTCGGCTTCCTTTTTGGAGACTATTCCTGTTTGTCGTGATCTAGCACGTGGCGGCTCCGGTACAAGATCCGTGATGGAACTTTGTACAAGACAGAAAGAAAAGCAAAAGAAAAGAAGAAGGAGAAAGAAAAGTCAAGGGTAAACGTTCGTTATACGTGATCTCTTGCGTGCAGTTTATCGCAACTGGGCGAAGGCGTCTCTTCTCGCTTAATGGTTCTGGATCTGGATCCAGTTCTGTGCAAATGCGATTGCGGCTATAGAGCGATTGATAAAGACAAAAGGGAAAAAAACGTCGTCTAAGACCAGGCCGGCTGGACAGTCTCAAGTCAATAACAGCAGAGCAGCGGAAGGAAAATAGGATATATGCAAAGAGTGCCAGAAAGACAACAAGGACGAAAAGCAAGGCAAAAAGAGAATTGGCGCGAGAAAAAAATAAATAAAAAAGAGCGAAGACCAAGCAAGGAAAAGAAAAAAAAAAGAAGAAAAAAAACGAAGAAAGAAAGGATATCACAGAATCGAAGAAGAAGAAAACAAAAAAGACAAAAACGAGAAGAAGGGAGAAACTTCAAACGGATCAACGTGGGCGATGGCACTGCCTTTCAAGTAACTTTTTTTTTTTGATTGGAGAGAGACGATAAAAGAACGACTCTAAAAGAAGAGGAAAAATGAAATAATGAGAGAGAGTGAGAAAAGAAGTCGAGCAAGGCCTGGCAAGGTAAAGCAAAACAAAGCAAAGAAAAGAAGCCCTTCAGCGTAAAACAGAGCAAGGGCAGAACAAAGCAGGACAAAAAGAGAAGACAAGAGGTGCATCCAAAACCAAGCACACACCCTAGAAGGCTGAGAATAAGAACAAGGCCGAGCCCTGGACTTTCACTTTCTGAGAGAGTTTAGCGTCTAACCTGCTATGGTATGGATGGGACGGGTCTGCTTGCTTGCTGGTTGTAAAGTGCTTGTGCTGAGCTATAGCAAGTCTGAGCAAAGCGTCGCGTCGCTGTCTCTCAGACTCCCGACCTTGGTCTTGGGAGTTTTTGAGTTGACGACGAG
>LKBB01000214.1:29331-44464 GCA_001513885.1 Thielaviopsis musarum
GGGGGGGGGGGGGCGTGTCTTTCCTAGAGGAATTTATTTTCAAGTTTGGGTGCGCGTAAAAGAGTGAGAAGGTATTAGACAGGGTTCCGCGAGTGAGCGTGGGATTGGGATGGGATGGATGGGATGGGATGAGAGGTGGGTGTGTGGACAAAAGAAACTAGAAGAGAGGTTAGAGAGCAACAAAAAAAAGAAGGGCAAAAGAAAGGGACTATGGGCGTGTGAATTGACCGGATGATGGCCCCTAGTTAAAAGCAGACGAGGTTTGAGAAAGATGTAGAGAAGGGAGACGAGGAAAAAGAAGCGACAAGGAAGAAGAAAAGCTAGTTACAGAGTGTGCAGGGGTCTGACATAAAATACTCGCCTTTAATAGTCGGACCCCAAAACATCCCAGAATAGACAGGAGCACCAGCAAAAGCGCAACAACAATAGAAACAACAACAAGAGCAACACGAGAAACGCATCTGTGAACAGAAGACACATTCAGATGTATGCACTACCTGCTTGATCATCGTCTGCACTATACTTGGGTTAAGAATCAGCCGTACCAAATACTTGACGCCTTGGTACTTGCACACTCCCCCGAGTAGACCCAGTATCATCACCGCCTTTTTCGTAACTGTTTTTTTTTTTTGTAGAAACCGACCGGCAGTCGGTCTCACAAGATAACGACTGTTCACCGGACCATCCAAGAAAGGAACAAAACATCAAAACACGGCCACCAGCCAATCACGCCGCCGCCAGTCCGAAGCAAGAGCCATGTTTACACGAGCCTAGTGGCGGTCTTGGTGCCATATGGAGCCAGATAAAGCCAGACTGAACTTCCTTCTCTCATTGAAAGGCAGCTGCTGTGGACCCAGAAACAAACATGACTGAGGCCTGTGCACGGTCTGGATGCGTCCGGCTTTGGCTCCTGTCCTGTCGTCTGCTGCTCAGGTGAGATACGGGGCCATCACCGCCCATGACTAGGCTATTTGACGCCAGTACTTGCTCTTTCCTTTCCTTTCCTTGCCTTGCCTTGCTTTGCCTTACTACCCCATGGCAGAAAGAGCTAGCTAGCTAGCTAGAGTACATAAGAGCTTGCTGTATTAGCTATTGCCGCCTGTCCAAAAACAAGGCAACGGTGAGGCGGACAAGTTTATTTTGTTTCTCGTTCATTCCTGTGCTTGCATTCCCGCTTCTGATTGATTGATTGATTGATTGATTGATTGATAGAAAGATTGATTGCTCTCCCTCTTGCACATTTTAATTCTCCTACTCCTGTTACTGCTCCTCCTTCTTGTTTGCCGCATGTTCGTTACCCCTTGAGTGCAATGTGTTTGGGCGTGTGAACTTGATCAACTCCGGAGCACCAGTTCCTTAACAGAACTACTGATTTCGAGCTCTATAAAAAGTCCAAAAATACGCACAACGCCTGGGTCCAAAAATTAATGAGAAAGCCCAACAAATCAAGTTGGGTGCTGATTTCTATAGTATAGGTCAATTTGTCTTTAGGCAAAGCATGTACTTGAGTTGGGTTTGGAAGCCTGTGCCTACTATATTTGTATGGCTGGCAGGTTAACAAAGACCAGGCAGTTTCTAAAAACACAAGGCGAACAAAAAAAGAAAGAGCACAATAACTTAGTTTTCCAGGGGACTATTTTTTAATGTACAGGGATTGTGATCCCACATGCTTTTATGCAAGGGAGGGAAAGCAGCACTTTAACGGGGAAATTAATAACCCTAACAAATCAATATAAATTTCAAGAATTCATACCTAATATTACGAAGATCAAAACCTCAAGAGACAACGTGAACACGTCGTTGGTCTCTCGGAGAAAATGGGGGACAAAAAGCGGACCTAGAACGGCATGAAGTGATTTGCATTTTCTTTTCTGAATGTTTCTTTGCAATATTACAAAGTGAAATACAGCGACTTGCGATTACATGCATGAACGTGAGCCGCCGTTGGTGCTGGTGCAACCCCAGATTCGCACGGGATGACGGCCGAGGCACAAAGAATGAGCAGAGACTGAGACTGCAACTGAGACCAAAGCAAGGCCGATGACGAGGGGCAAAAGAAGATATGATGAATTACAGAACAGCAACATTAATTTGGAGAGGGCCAGCACAACACCGCACGTGACTTCATGGCCTGGGGTCGAGTCCAAGGATAGCGACGTCTGTACTTAAGTACGTACAAGTATAAGTGTTGGTTTAGCGCAGTGTAGTACATAGAGCAACGCAGGGAATTTTTTATTTCTCCAGAAGATTGAGACCTTTCATTCCAGCATAAGAACTAATAAAAGAATTCTCCGTGCCGTGAAGAAATAAAGCAATGCAGCACGGCATTGAAGTTGCGAAAAGTGACTTGCATTGAAGTGCGTTGCTGCATAGACTTGACAAGACCCTCCTGGAGAACAAAGGGTTTTATGCTCCATATTTTGTCGCGGAAGGGAAGAAGAAGTTGTGAAATTTGCTTGGGGATGATCATTTAGGACAACTAAAAAAGGGAGCAAGGTGACAAAGAAAGGCATGGAATAAGTGGTAGCCGAGGTCACGGCGAAGCAGCTTAAACAATATATTTGCGTCTTTCATGCCATTCCCAATGATGTGAAATAGTCCGGATGAACACACAATAAAAATAATAGAAAAAAAAGTATGTATTCCTTTACTCTGTACGTAAATGAGAGGGTTGAATTTGCCGGCTTTCGCAAGATATTTTTGTGTTCTTCATTTTATCGAGGCAAAAACCGCACAATCCAAGAACAAAGTAATAAAAAGAAAGGAAGAAATAAAGCAAATCCCTAGATTCCAGAACTCGCTTGTGGCCTTCCATTCTTTACCAAGTGGTTCTTTTTTTTTCTCTTTTTTTTCTTCTTTCTTTTCTTGCCCTTCTGATGGATTAATGACAGGACAAGCCGAGAAAAAAAAGGGACCAACAACGGGAAACCTGTCCTGTCATGCAAAGCACATTAAACTAATTTAATTGAAAAGCGAAAATCCCCATTCTAATGATTAACCTACTCTTCTTAGGCGATTTACTTATGTAGGCAACGAACAAGGAGACCGATTGCACAGTATTTCGTGCATATATCGCTTTTTAGCTGGCCCTGCATAAAGAGACAGCTGACATTTAAAGTCTTTTTGCACCGAGCTTTTGTGTGATGTGATACACATTTCCTTCTCATCTATCGTTTTCTATTCTTCACTAAGACGCTGACTTATGCGCGCGGGCTACAAAAGGTATAAAAAAGAGAAGCAAAGAAAATAAAAGGCCAGAGACGGAAGACGAGATTCATAGAGAAAGAAAAATAAAAGACGAACGCACTGGTAAGTGTGCAGCGTTGCGTAATTGTCAGTCATCCCATCCTGTTCTGCCCTGCTTTTCTTATTTTTATTTTTTATTTTCTCGCTCATTCACTCTATGAGCTTGTTTTGCCCATATCAATCCGTCTTAATTTTCCAATGGCGGTATTTATCCACTTCTTCAGTAAGAAGTTCACTTGAAGGGAAGGGAAGGGGGAAAAGCATCCGATAAATCAAAATCTAGACAAGCAATCAAGCAAACATGTTCTTGTCCTTTCTTTTTTACACAACACCCTATTCTTCGTCATGCCCCTTTCAGCAAGCGCCGGTGCAATGTCCGGAGCGGCCTTATTCGTTATCCATGCTTTATATCATCTTATCTGCGCGGCCTCTTCCTCTTCCTCTCAATTTTCCGAAGAACCTTCAAGACTCCTGTGCTTGTCGAACTTATTTTCTCTCTATTTCACGTTGACCTTCTTTTTTCCTTGAGCAGCCAAAAGAAAAAAACAAAGCGACATAGGGAAAAAAAAAGCTGAGACTCGCAGACAGGGGCTAAAGATGAAACACTTCTGCAGGTTAGTTGTGCTGCAGATCGGAGGCGCTTTGCCCCGCTATTGGTCAGTCCAAACCTGCGACAACTGATCTCCCCCAAAGAGCAAAGAAAAGATTAAGAACAACCCATATACCCAAATGAGAAATAGAGCGTGTTATGGGAAGGAGGAGAATACAAGTACAAATCATGAGGACTCTTAGTTGTGGATATACGCTAGCAGAAGGCGGTTGTGTGCTCTCGCTTTTAGTGCGTTTAGGGGTTGTCGCAGCATGAAGAGTGCGTTACATGTGCTACTATGTAGGTTATGATCTGAATCTTCTACGCAACCTTCACGACGCAATTATTAGTAGTGCAGTTGATAAACAACAAAAAGCTTAATGAGATGGAGGGGTTGTTGTTTATGCACTAAAGAGGCCAAACAGCTACTGCTACTAATACTACCACTAGTACTAGCTAGCAGGGAACTCAAATGATGGCTCCTTTTTCTTGTTCCTTGACCGTTTGTTGTGTTTGCAGCGTTTTCTCTTTTTTTCTTTTTTTTCTCTTTGTTTTGCCCCCCAAAAAAGCACAAGCACATTTCAAATTTGTTACGTAGCATTTTAGCTTCAATTCTCCGCTGTATTTTGGTGGGTGTTTGTGCTTCTGCTGTACACCAAGGAGAATTTCCCACAAGAGGTAAACTTAGATTAAAAGACATCTGAAAGAACCGAACATTGGACACAAGGAGAATAAACTAAAACGGCGCTCCACAGGAAATGTGCTATTTTTGCTACTATGTTCAGAGAAGCTACACCTGAGATGGATGCACGGCTGAGCCAAAAGAAAATCATCAAAGCCCCGAGTTTTGGATACAGTTTACTATAGGCTGAGTTAAGCTATAACTTAGCACGCTAACACCAAAGCTAAAGCTGACAAAGCCGACTCGGCTCTCTTTTTCTTAGTAGGAGACATGTCATAAGAGAACTATAAGCAACCAGAAAAGGAAACGAACGAGCGAAAAAATAGCAAGGCCGATAACCAGGGCACCAGTACGGGGAATAACGAATAGAATGCGGGCCACTTTTTTTTTCTTTTTTTCTTTTCTTTTTTTTTTCTTTCTTTTTCTCCGCATTCCGTGTTGCTGCCATGATGAATGGAGGGGAGGAGTAGACTTTGAGAAGTTTCAGCATATGCACAGCACATGTTGAACGGATAGCGAGGAGGTAAAGACTACATACATACTTACATACATACTTACTTAAGTAAGTATGTATGCACTGTAACTATTCGTACGCACAAGGTAGTAGTTGTAGAACCATCAAAGGAAAATGGAATGCAGCCATCCGCATGTGGCGTGTGAGTGGCACTGGATCTGTAGAATGTATGCTATTGATGCCGTGCTGTTCCATGCCACACTAATTCTGGAGCTCAATCGAGAAGGGAACGCCCAAGTCTGCCTTGCCGGGCCCTGAGCGCTGCTGAAAAGAGGTGAATTGCGTAAGTTCGAGAGGGCGAAACATAGTAGCGAGCGTTTGATCTACGCATAGCCAACTTGATGAACGGCTTGATGTATTCCGTACAGCTCACAGCAAATATATTTCTTTTTGTTTGCCAGGTTGTAGCTGAAATAGAGTATAATTGCTCGTATTAAAAGTAGTGTGGGGTGTTAACCGCGCGCCGTACCGGAAGAAGGCAATGGCGCCAGGGCCCACATTTACGGAGCCTGTTGTGGTTCTGGTTCTGGGGCCCGTAACTTCCCCTATGGCCATTGCCGGTTTCCAGACCGCCAGATACGAACTGATGGCTTGATTTTTCTTATAAAAAGCAAATTCACGCTTAAGCTAGTCCGTTTGTTGTTGAGTCATGCGGGCATTAACGTATCCACATAAAAAAAGTGCATGCAAATCTCTGGAAAGTGCGTACTTACGTACAAACAAGCAAACACACAAACAGCAGCAGTCGCGGCCTATTCCCCCAAGGCGGTTGTTGATACTTGCGGTGTAGCGTTTGCGCCTGATTCCTGTCAAATATATCTGCTCAAATTGGTGGGTTGTTTTGATTTTGTGGTTATACGTTTGCTCAGACCGCCAGATCTACCACGCCAATCAGTGAACAGGGTCAATCATCGCCTGCTACTGCCTTTTCGCTCGTCTCCTTACACCGTCTGTTTAGAGTGATAAGGATTTGTGTGGCCATAGAAGTTAGCCTGTACAAGTATCTATGGTTTATTGCTACTAGTTTTCTTGGGGCTAGGCCACATATGGTTATAGATTCTAAGCTTGAGCATTATTACAGGTCCGCACATACTTACTTACTTACACAGTACTTGAAAATATCTGCCTGGGGTTTTTTTTTCCTTCAATTATCTTTTTTCTTCATGAAGTGCGTGCTTATGCTTTTTCCTTTCCGCTGTAAAACAAAACAAAACGCAAATAAGCATATAAATGAGAAAAGGCGGCACAATTTTTTTTTTTTATAGATATGCGATATCCGAGCAAACAAACACGTCGTAGACAGGTTGATGAGGCTGTAGAGGGCTAGAGGGAGCTATGATGTTGGGCTCGCTTGTGTTTCTTATTTAAAATTGCAGCATCTAGATGTGTATCTTGGAGATAGAAACAGCCTCTTAACAAAGTAGAAGAATTACAGAAACAATGCCCCTCATTTTCTGGCAATAGTTTCGGAGAGTAGAAATACACCCCTTGCTTTTAGGCGGGGGTTTCTCACGGGTTACTAGTAGATAGCTTGCAAACCATTAGTAGATTCACACAAAATGCAACATTATCACAGAATTCCAGGCTATTATGGTCAACTTCAAGGGGCCAAAGAGACGCCTGACCGAGACCAAAGCAAGGGATGAGGCACATCCGGCTCTTCCATCGATCATGATCAGCATATGAGCTCTTTTTCTTCTTGTGCTGCCCTTGCTTTGTTTCTCTGTGTATTATCTGTGAACGGACGATACTCATGTGTCAAAGCAAATAGCCAAATCACCAAAGACGCTCTGCTATAGCTGCTACTATTACTAGTCTAACTTTGGGCTTTTCTGTCGTCCGCCTAAAACGGCCTCGATGTGATTAAACAAGCACTAGCTTTTCCGCTTTGACGAGACAGCTGACTGGGCTTTCGCAATTCTCCGCGGGTCGGCAGAAAAGGGGCCGTGTGTTAGCCATGTCCAGACTTTTTTCTTTTTCTTTTTTTTGCCTCTGCCATGATACTTGCTCAAAGCTGTCAGTCATAATCTCCTCTTCTAGTATTTCTATACGTCGTGGCTATCTAATAGGGCTCACATGGTCGGCAGACCGGTCCATGGCCTAAGCCAGGAGGTTATTGGTTTCAGATGTGCGTTCCGGAACGAACGCTAAGACACACCCCCGAAAACGAATGAGGGAAAAACAAATATGAGAGAAGTAATTGCTTGTGGTATCATTTGCGGTATTAGCTGCGGTATTAGTGGTAGTGTTTGGCTAGTTGCTGCGGCTGCGGCTGTCATAGGCGAGCTGGGTTAGCGGCTAAGTTCAAGATGTGCCCATACTCGGCCCTCTAGCCGGGTGTCTGACGAAGTTACTTTAGGCCCAGACAAAGAAGAGACCCAACTCGGGAGAAACAAGAACGGTCATCTAAGCCACCTGGCTGTGGCAGTTGGCCGATCCAAGAAGGGATATAGCGTCATTGTCAATACGGTGGTGCTACTATACTAAAATTTAGCACGACTTGACAGGAGATATGCTTAAGGCCTAGGTGGTAGCGCATAGAAAACAGCGAAATACCGATAGCATCCTGCAACGCCCACAGTAAGGGAGTCCGGAGAGCTAGGACCAGGGGCAACTTATAGATAGACAGGTAAACATACTGATCACCCATTACAATTTGGATAACAGCGCCGCCCAGCACATCTCGGCACCGATCATAGTGTACAGGTAATAGTAGATAGATAGCACTTACACAAGGGACCATTGCGATACGATACAGGGTACTTGCAGAAGGAGACGCTGTTTCTCCATAAAGCTGTGTGGTAGTACTAGTACTGTACTATCGTGACACCACCATAACGCCGGCCAGCCCTAGATGCTGTTTTAACCACAGAGCTCCCTGTATTCTCGTGGTAAGTCACGGCAGCTGGTATTATTATTATTATCTTTCATACTAGTACCAGTATGATGTACTCGCTCTGGCACTAAAGAGAAAACTTAGAGCTCACTTTAAGCTTTGTCCACTTCATTTAATCTTGTGCGCCAAACTGTCGCGCCACTGTTTCTCTGTCGTTCACCAGAGGCGGCTAATTGACCCGTTTTTTTTTTTCCTGTAGTATTTTGTTATTTCGTGCTTTCAACGACATTTCATTTCTTTCCCTTCCTGGGATCTTTGTTCCACAGCTAAAGCCTCAAAACAGTGAGATGAGACACACCTGTGGGTAGAAGGAGCCCATGGAAAATGATCTTCACGATTGTCAAAAGTCGGCCTTCAAATCCGCAGGAAAGGAGGAAAAAAGGACTTTTTTGCTGTTTTCAAAGTAGGCAGTAATAACAAGCTAATGTTAAGCGGGAAGGGGCCTGACTATACTGTGTATGAATGTCGAACCCCAAAAAGCCAGCTCTATTTTCATTTCTACTCCGTATGAAGCCAAAGGCAGCCTCTTTTTGCCTCTTGATTTTCTCCAGCGCAGGTTTTGCTTACTTTCGCATGTTCGGCCTTGCGCTGTAGGGCGAGTTTATAGTGCATGCAGGGCAGGATCAATGAACAAAACAAAGCTTATTCCTTCGACGAGTTTTATCCTTATTTGAAAAGTCAGATCCCTCAGTCAGTTCGGCTGGTTCAGTTGAACTTCAGGTCTGACTTTCGGAAGTGGTAAGTAATTTGAGCTATTTTGGTCGTTGTTAATGGGCTAGAGCCCCGAAAAGAGAGATCCTTTGTGCTCGCTTCACATTAGGCTAAGAAAAAAGAAGCATACTACTACTATGCTTTCTTCCTTACTCGGTAAATGGCGTCTCTTGTTAATACCATCTTCGGTCTACACAGTAACCAAGTCTGTGGTTTTCTCTTAACGTGTCGCAGGTTAAACGGCCAGAGGGCAAAAGCGTTGAATATTCTCCGGCGCTACTGTCAACTTGCTCCTTGCTTTACTTTGTTCCTGGCTTAATCGAGCTCCTTCAAACTTTAGTTGCGTTGTTAACTAACTGCGGCTTTTCTCATATGCCTGTTTCTCTTTTTCAGGTTGACCAAAACAGGCTATTTGATATTTGTCCCTAGCTTGTTATTTGGGGCTGGCATTTAACTGCTTGATAGTACCGAGCAGGAGTTTCATTGAATCACCCCTTCCGTGTTCAGTCGATTGAGAACTAGTTGGCAGTTGGCTTGTGATGATCGATAACGACGCAAATAATTGATTGATTGAACTATTTAGTGTCTACCTGAACGACGCAACTACATTTTGACAAAATTCTTGAGGTTGATCAGTGTAATTAACGTCAATCATAGACAATAACACTCGGCCCAATAGTCTAGTTGGTTAGGACGTCGGATTCTGATTCCGTAAACCCAGGTTCGAATCCTGGTTGGGCCTTGACCATATAGCGCTGAAAAGCGCATCTTCTTTTGCAACTTTTGTAAAGTGTGCTATAATTGACGTTTCATCTCAGCGCGCCATATTGAGGCACTTTTTAGAGACCCTTATCTTTTGACAGGGCATAATGTGATCATATTTATTTTATAGCAGTTGCCGGTAATGTTCAGATTCTGTTTGTCTCATCCCATGACAGCCATCATCATGCGCGTAATAGTACAAGTATACAATACAAATCATCGCATCCCTTCGTCCGATAGCGTGCTCCATTTTACCTGGGCGCTCTTGGTAGTTTTCATGTTTTTTTAATGCAGTCCAGCCTTTTTTTTTTTGTTTGGATTGATGTGTACAAACGGCGTGTTGGAAATAAGCCGCATGGGATGGGTTAGACAGGTCTCACTCTTTTTTTGTCTTAACCCACAACAAAGGCTAGCGAGAGTACAATGCTAAATGGCAGGACAGTTGAAGGGTCTCATGAGGCCTAGCGCTTAGCCAATCGACTGATGAGCGCAGTGGGTTTGTTTATAGTTGTTGAAAAAAAAAGGTGAAGCGCCGGGGCGTTGATTCAGGCCAGCAGCCACGAAGGAAAGGCACAACAACAAAAATCGACCGACAAAGACAGGTGAAGCGAATGCCAATAAAATATTACAAAGGAAGGAAAAGAAAGGGCTTGACTTTTGGCAGAAATGCGTCAATGTCTTTGAGCTGGTGTGACAAGAGATAACGTTAACGTCTCGTGCAACCCTAGATGTAGAAGAAACCCTAGTGAGAAATACACGAGGTGACAAGATGGGTTGTGCCAGCTAACAGACTAACAAGGGTCAGATCATTTCTCCTAGTAAACGACATTACCGAAACGAATTTTCTTGTTAGATGGTGTGGTTGATCGTCAGCAAATGATGAAGGGTGTAATTCCCGAAGTCTATGGCCCGTTGAGAGCAAAAGTGTTTTACTACGTGTAGCAGGGGAAACGAAACCTACAGACGAAAAAAAAAATCCTTGTGGCGCAAGAATTGAAAACAATACATAAGAGGAAAATAAGGTACATGTGATTGCCACTAGGGTTGTGGCTTTAATATTTGCGCGGCCCCTTGTTGGATATGAAGCTTACACTGTACAGCAATGAAAAGTGTGACTAAGACCTGAGCCAAGTTTACTACTCTGTATTAACTACTAAACTACGGAGTACTAGAGGTGACAACGGAAGGCAAATAAATAAATAAATAAAAAACAGAAAAAAAACAGAAGAAAAAAAAAGATAAAAAAAAACAGAAAAAAAACAGAAGAAAAAAACAGAAAAAAAAAACAGAAAAGAAACAGAAAAGAAACAGAAAAGAAACAGAAAAGAAACAAAAAAAACCAGAAAAAAAACCAGAAAAAAAAACAGAAAAAAAATAAAAAAAAGAAGGAAATTAGCGAATGGAGAATACCAGCAAAAAGAGAGCAACCGCTGGAAAACAATGACTCTGAGAAGATCAGCAAGAAGGACAGTAGGAAGATTATTGACCTACTTACATGAAAATCAGCATGCCCGACTATGCAGTGCAGTGCAGTGCAGTGCAGTGCAGTGCATATGCATGCTGGATGGCTGCATCTTGATACGACGAAGAAAGCGCCGTGTTAGCGCTAACGAGAGACGAGACTTGCAAGTACTACTTACTTAGATAAATGTCCGGCTGCTGTTTCGCAACATGCCCATGTGGCTGGCGTGGCGCTTGCGTCTACAGTGTATTACAGGACTTGCAGCTGTTCTGTAGCGGATTTACTTTACATTGAATTTTTTTCTTTCTTTTCGTTTATTAATTTTCCTTTTGTTTTATTTTCCTACGAATACATGCCGGAATACATGCCAGGTGAAGCTGTAGAAAAAAAAAAGGATATCGTTGTAAATGGTGTTTCGTTTCTATCACGTGTTTGCCACCTTCGCCTCTGAACTACTCTGTAA
Source organism: Thielaviopsis musarum (assembly GCA_001513885.1). Lineage (NCBI taxonomy): Eukaryota > Fungi > Ascomycota > Sordariomycetes > Microascales > Ceratocystidaceae > Thielaviopsis > Thielaviopsis musarum. The sequence goes on from LKBB01000214.1 coordinate 40,657, forward strand.
ACAAGGGACAGGCTAGAGTAAGTGGGTTGTTTAGTTTCTTAGTTTTAGTCTGGAAACACACTTCATAAGGTTTTCCTTGCTTAGCGCTACTACAAGTTGTTCTCCCCGGAATTACCGACATTTATCTCGGGTTATGCCTTGTTTAGCCTTGGCTTGGCTGGGTTGCCCTGTATAAAGGAATACAGGGCAAGAATGGGTGCCCTGTAGAGAGGAATACAAGGCAAGAATGGGTGCCCTGTACAAATACAAGGGAAGAATGTACAAATAAAAGGCAAGAATGAGTGCCTTGTACAAAGGAATAAAAGGCAAGACTAGGTAGGTGGGCTACCCTATACAAAGGCAAGACTGGGTGGGTGGGTTACAAGCTAACAATCAAGTGAGCAGAGGCATTCAATAGCATATCGACGGTGGATTTATACGTGTTTGTGGAAGTGGGCGTGTTCCGGCTTTCTCACTATTGGGGCAATCGATGCACCCTTTCCAGCTCCACTGGACCTGAGATTGAGGTGAACTGTAATTTGCACATTTCGGCGCTAGTGTTTCTCCTCTTCTGTCATGAGTCCGTGAAATTTGCGAGAAGCGCAAAGTAGCCCGTACAAAGGAAGGGAATACTAACTGCTACAGTGGTATAAACCAGGAACTAAACCGACTTGCAGGCAGATCGGATTGAATTAGCTTGAACTGGCGTGCTAAATCGTATCGTATCGCATCGCATCCATCTGCCGCTCTGCAGGATGATATTGGATGATATGCTGTGATGGAATTGATTTCACAACCAGCTGGTGATTTTTTTTTTTCATAGTTGGCCGCAGGCATAAAAGAAAACGAGGCCTCCTCAGGACCCCACGAGTTGCCCGCATAAAATGGAAGCTAATGACAGCAAATAGAAGAGAGAGAAAGGGATGGATCTGCCTTCGGCTCGGCCAGCACTGCCGTCGTTTAAAGTACTAGTACTACTATACAAGCCTAGCTCTTGCAGTTATTTCAAGTAAAGGAAAGAAGAATACTAGAAGGATGGGTCAAAGCCAAGCGATACGCAACCCACTCACGTCAGCTCCGGCTCATCACAGCGACAAGGCAAGGAAGGCAAGTCAATCAGTCAGTCACTGACAAACGGAAAAGGAGTCGGTTTAGTTGTCAGGGGAGTTGTGACTTAGCAGTAGTAGTAGTACTAGCAGGAAGCCTTGTGATATTATGGTGTATTGGCAAAACGATCCTTGATATAGTACTTAAGTATCAGACCTGTATACAGTAAGCAAAAAGAAAATCAATGGATCGAGAAAGAGAAGAAGACAGGACCAAAGAGTGGTACTGAAGCTTGGACCTCTAGGTGCAATCCCAAGCACCCAAACTAAGCCTATTCTGGGCTTGGCTGGTAAAACGAGCTGGCGGGCTATAAATGACGCTTACTTTCTTTTGAAGTTCCCACTAACAAGTTTAGTATAACTGATACGATTGCTTAGCAAAGCCGCTTCACATCACTCGCCACACACAGCTGCATGGTATTTTGAGCAGTACTTGTGGCTATAGGCGAGATTTTGAAGATACATCAGGCAAGCCCAAACCATGATGACAAGAAAGTAAGATGAAGAGGAAAGATGATTACAAGAGGTGAGAGAATAAGAAGAAAAAAAAGAAAAAAAAAAGAATTACCAAAAGGTCTGAGAGGTTCCATTGAAGGAGTGTGGCAGCCAATACCGAGAATATGATCAAGAAGAAGAAAGAGAGAGAAAGAAAAAGGAGAATCAGCTGGTTTTTGCTCGGACGGTTTTGTCCAGGCTAATGGGTCGACTTGATAAATGACAAGAGCCTTAGTAGAGGGAGGGAGAAAAAAAAAGGAAAGACTGGACGAAGAGCGAGTGAGTAAGCTAGAATACAGAAGGAAGAGCCGAGTTTTTTTTTTTTGTTTTTTTTCTTTTTTTTTTCTTTTTTCTGTTTTTTTTTCCTGACCAAGCTCGCTTGTGACGACCAACCAACTGTACCTGTAACTCTCTAAAATAGACACAATGTACTGACACTAATACAAGTAGAGGCAAAAAATACTTACTACAAGAGAGGCAAGTAGGTAAATACTACGCTCCGCCCGCTCTTTTATCATGCCCCCAATGCTATCGGGCAGACAAAGCGCCAGACAAGAGACATTTATCGTGGAGATAACGCTACTGCACGCTCACCAGCAAGTGATAGGGTCTGTCTAGAAAAAGGACAAGAGAAACAAAGAACCCTGGCTGGATCGACATTGTGTGCATAAACAAGAAACTGCAAGGCCGGAGGAATAAAGGAGGGTTTTATTTTACTTGGTACGATCGGGCCTCTATTAAGAAAGGCGGAGCTACCATTACTGGAAACTGTATACAGGAAACAAAGACGAAAAGGGCAGCAGTAGTTGCGGGATCATGGGCGAACGCGCTGCAGATGAAGATTGGATGCAGATGCGGATAAAATGCAGGTGCAAGGTCTGAGAAACGAACCAGATCAAGGCGAACCAAGCCTAGGACTCCTCATGTCTCCTGCATAGAAGACGGCATGGGAAAGGCTTGTACTGTGTAGATACTTGTAACTTGGGAGTACGTTACGAAGTAACGAGTAGTACAAGTAGTATTGGTGTACTTAAGTAGTAGGACAAACAAAGACAAGATAAAATTCTCCGAAGAGTCTTTAAGTTAGTAGTACTTGGCTGATTGGGATGAAAGGGTCTTGGGGGCTTTCAGTTTTGCGACGGGATTTTTGCCCAATTCAGTTTGGCGCTCAAGTGAGTGAGAAAGAAAGGCAAGGGACTCGCAAAAAAAAAGGTTACACTTCTATTTATATCTCAGCTTTTGTCGCGGCTGGTGAAGAAGCAAAACGGAACGGCGGATTGGCTACAAGACACTTGAGCTTGACTCTGGAATTCTGCGATATTACCAAGTACTTCCACCGACAGTAAGCAAAGCCCAAGGCATGAGACTACAGTGGAAAAGCCCAAGACGTTAGACTACAGTGGAAAAGTCCAAGACGTTAGACTACAGTAGAAAAGCCCAAGACATGAGACTACAGTAGAAAAGCCCAAGACATGAGACTACAGTAGAAAAGGTCGAAAGTGGCCCGTGTCAAGTTATACATCTCGTCCAAGCAAAAGAGAAAAAAAGAGAGCAAAAAAAAAGCAGCAAAGAGACAAGAGGAAGGAAACACGCTTTAAGCTTCTTCATGCTTGCAGCGAAGCATACGAGAAAAGCAATAGATCAAATTTACAATAAGCAGCGACGCAATAAGATGGTAGATCCGACAGGGCTTGAGGGAGGTGAAAAAAAAAGGCAAAAGAGAAGCTGTAGGCTTTTTTGATGTTTGATAGAAAGCGAAAGGGACCGTCCGACGAGGGTTTTTCGGGGCACTAGACTTGGGGGCAAGAGCAGGGATGCAAATTAAACAATGCATTTCGGGCTTGGTTCTTTGAGTTGTTGAAGAACACAGAAGCAAGAGAAGTGAGGTATATCACGTATTTTCTGCTGCCATTGTGACATATTTGCAGACTTGGATAAGATATCCCCTTTAACCTTTCCGCGTCTACAGGAGCCCCTGGCGGGTTTAATGGTTTCCAGCAGCTGACAGAGTCGAGTTCAGTGTAATGAAATATACAATATAATGCAGCTATAAATGAGCCTGCAGCATCGCGATATTACATGGTGCATTAGGGCCCTTGTCGGCCTGTCTTTGGAAACAGACCTGCAGACCGCTAATATGCCGAGTTCTTTTTAGAGCCAGGAAGACTAACAGGTGCCGCTGCAGGACTTGGCGTACAGGTGACTTTTTTTTTTTTTTTTTTTTTTTT
>LKBB01000216.1:4003-44026 GCA_001513885.1 Thielaviopsis musarum
GGGGGGGGGGGGGGGGGGTTATCAATCAGCATGTATGAGATGGGGGTCACAAGGGATGGAGGGAACGTACACTCTGCCAATCGGCACAATCTCCTTCTGGCCGTTGCTTCCAGTGCGCACAGCAGCCAGCGGCGTGTTGATCTTCAACTGGCCCTCGATAACATCGACACCAATGACAATGGGCGTAGTCTTGTTGAACACAGCAACGGTGTTGAGCACGCAGGGGAAGACAGCCAGCATCTTGGACTCCTCCTTCTTCTTCTCCAACATCTCGGCCTGGTGCTTGGTAAAGGCATCAAACAGGTGGTAGATAATGTCGGCCTGGAAGACCTTGATGCCGTTCTCGTCGGCATACTGCTGCGCCTCCTTGTCGACCTTGACGTCAAAGCACAGCATGACGGCGTGGTCGGGCGACTTCTCCAGCATAATGCCCGTCTGCAGAATGTCGCGCTTGTACACGGGGCCAATGCCCACCGTGGCCACAGGAATCTTGCAGTCCTTGAGGAAATCCAGCAGCGCCTCGAGCGAACCCAGCGTCGACGCCTGCACCGACACGCCGCGGCCCGTGGTTTCGACGCGGCTAAACAGCGTGGCTAGGTCGCTCTCGACCTCGTCAACCAGGTCTTCCTCATCGTCGTCCGGTCCGACAACCATCAGACGCGAGCCGGCAATGGCGCCCTCCAGCCCGGGCGCCGAGATCTTGACACCCATGGCAGCCTTGACCTCCTTGTTGTGCACGTAGGAGCCGCGCACACGCAGCTCGCGCATGGGCGCCGGCGTCAGCAGGGCTCGGATGTTGGTCACAATGGCACCCTCTGTTCCACACAGGACTATCCGGTCGCCCTCGCGCAACACGCCGTTGGACAGAATCACATCAATGGTCATGCCGAAGCCCTCAATGGCCTTGACTTCCAGCACGGTGGCCTGCACCTCGGACAGGTACATCAGACTGCCAACCATGCGGTCCTGGGTCAGCTGCAGCAGCAGCTTCAGCAGATCGGGCACACCCTCGCCCGTGTGGGCCGACGTGGGCACCAGCGACACGTTCTTGGACATGTTGCGGTTCTCGTAAAAGAGCTCGGCGTTGAAGCCCTGCTCGGCAAAGGCCAACTTGGTCTGCTGCAGACGGTTGTGGAACTCGTTCTGCACGCTGCTGGCCTGGTGGGCCAGCGAAGCACGGAAGCCGTTGTTGTCAATCTTGTCCCAGCCGTACAGACGGTCAATCTTGTTGAGCGCCACGATAAAGGGCGTCTTGCGGTCGCGAAGAATCTTCATCGACTCGAGCGTCTGCTGCTCCAGGCCGTGCATAATGTCCACCACCAGAATGGCAATGTTACACAGCGACGAACCACGTGATCTCAGGTTGGAGAACGACTCGTGACCGGGCGTGTCAATGATCAGCAGACCGGGCACCTTGAACTCAAACGAGTTGTCCTTGTTGACCACCTGCGTCTTCTGCTTGATGGCCTCGACGGGGAAGTACGTGGCACCAATCTGCTGCGTGATACCGCCGGCTTCGCCCTCCTGCACGTTGGTCTGACGCACCTTGTCCAGCAGCTTCGTCTTGCCAGTATCGACGTGACCCAGAATACAGCAAATGGGCGACCGCAGGTTATCGGCCGAACGCGCCGCCAGAGCAGCCTGGTGAGCCTTTTCGCGACGCTCAGCCGCCTCCTTCTTGCGCTGGGCTTCGGCAGCCGCGCGCTGGCTGATGGCCTCTTCGTCCTCCGACTCGTCCTCCTCGTCCTCGTCCTCGCCGTCCTTGCTGCCAGCCGCCTTGTTGTCCTTTTCCTCTTCCTCCTCGTCCGACGACGCGTCCCAGCTATCCTTGATATCTTCCTCCTCGGCAGCCTTGGCAGCAGCAGCCGCCTTGGCCTCAGCCTCAGCCTCAGCCTTGGCCTTCTTGGCCGCAGCCTTCTCCTCGGCCTCCTTGGCAATGGCTTCGGCCTCCTGGCGAGCACGCTCGGCAGCCTCCTCCAGAGCCTTTTGCTCATCGGCCTTGCTGGGACCGCCACGGCCCTTCTTCCGCTGGTCGGCCTTCTTCTTCTTGTCCTTGTCGTCCTCCATGGCGCCGACCTTGATGCCAGCCGCCAGCATCTGCTGCAGCTTGCGCTCGTTGCGGGCCTTTTCTTCCTTCTGGGCCTTGGTGAGGAACTTGCCCTCACGCTTGAGCTGCTCGACACGCTCCTTCTCGCGCTGCTTCTTGGCCGCCTTGACCTCTTCGCGACGGATAGCCTCTTCGGCCTCCTTGCGTTCCAGCTCCTCCAGACGAGCCTTCTCGGCCGCTGCCGCAGCAGCAGCCTCTTCCTCGCGCTTGCGGCGCTCCTCCTGCTGCTTTTGAATCAGACGCAGGTGGGCGGGGATCTTCTTCTTGGAACCGCCAGCCTCGTCGGCGGCGGCGGCGACCGGCTCGGGGGTGGTCTTTTCGACTTCAACCTTCTGGACGGGCTCGGCCTTTTCAGCAGCCGGCGCGGGACCGGTCTTCTTCTTGGAGGCAGCCTATAAACTCGAATAAAAAAAAAGAGTTAGCTTATGGACGATACAGTACACCGGAGTCGAACCCCCCCACCCCGGGAATCAAACTCCTAGGAATCACCCCGGGAATCAAATAGACTGACCTGCTCCTTCTTACGCTGCTTTTCACGCTCCTTCTTCAGCTTCTCCTTCTCCGACTTGGTCAACAACCGACCCGGCTCGGCAGCAGCAGCAGGCGGGGGAGCCTCCTCCTTCTTCTGCTTCTGCTTGCGGCGCATGATAGCCATCAGACCACCGCCGCCGGCGTTTTCATCTTCGGCCTCAGCACCCTCAGCGCCCTCCCCCTCAGCGGCGGGAGCCTCAGGGGCGTTGACAACGGGCGCAGCCTCGCCAAGCTCGTTCTCCCAGTCCTCCACAGCAGCCTTCTTGCCGCCCTTCTTCTTGGGAGCCATGTTGGGTGGTTTTGTGTGTTTTATATAAGGGTTAACGACAACTAGGTGACAAACAAAGAGTCAAAGATAAATCCACAGTCAAAATAGAGGCCAACTGTGTTGTTGTGGTGTGTCCAATTAGGGTTCCGGTCGATAGGCGGCGATGACGACGGGTTTTTGAAATCGACGGCGGCGATTTTGGGCAAAATGTGGATGTATTTTTTTTTTGGTGGGGTTTTTCTGTGAATGATAATTTTTTGTTCTTGTTCCTTGTGTATTTTTTTTTCTTAGGCTCAACCTTAGCATGGGGTTGACGGTTCGGTTCTTAGCACAGGCTTAAAACCCGAAAACGCATTATGAGCATCTACTCTACTACTCCGTACACCGTATTACGACTCTACTACACCGTACCACTACATGGTAATTCATTGCGACGCGGCCGTTCTTGCTTTTTAAGTTCTCCATGCTTGGTATTATTATTGTCTTGACAATTCCATGGAGAAAAACCAACTTATCAAAACACACTTTTAAGCCACAGCACAAAAACGCCAATATAGGCTCAGCTGCACTGAAAACGCATTTTCTTTTCACCTAGCTACACTGAAAACGCACTTTCTCTTCACTTAGCTCAGCCTTGCTCCAGCCAATCGATAAAAAGTGGGCCCTTGTCCATATCTAGTGCTATTAACCCAAATACTAATGTGCTACTAACTGACGTGGGACAAAGAAAGAAACCAACGTCTGCCCATTGTGACTTTGAATAAGCCACAAAGAATAATGCATAAAATACCCTCACAATGCATTTTACGCCATTCACCCTCTCCTCTCCTCTCTTAAGTCCTTCTTTAACTTTTACACAACATATCTTGCTAAATTCAAACTAATCTATTCACCACCCCAGTTTCTCACTTCTTCCAAAATAGCAGTACTACTACTAGTACTACTACTACAACACCGGTCGCAAGTAGTACTCTAGCACTGTGTATGCCAGCTTAAAACACATTTCCTCCCTTTTTTGCACATCCTGCTCGGCCACAATCTCCGCCGTCCACACCCCGTTGTCCAGCCTCATTAGCAACTGAAGCATCAACTCTCTACTCGCTTCCGTAAAGAAACACTGCTCCACCGCCTTCTTGTCAAAACACCGCTGAATAATGTTGCCGTCAATCTGCATCAAAGCAGGCGTCGCAGGCAGCGGCATCAAGTCCGTAGCCGTCATGAGCGCAATGTTATCTGGCTCAAGGCATGTGAACGGACAGACACCTGCATTGTGCTGTGCCATCTTCTGCACGAGATTCAAAAAGCACCACGCATTAGTGTCCAGTAGCGTAAAATGCTCCATCATACCGTCCAGCGAGACTCCAAAAATCTCAGCATCATCAACTGTGCTCGGAATGCGGCCAAAGCGCGGTGCAAATTGCTTGTGCCACCACGACCGCTGCGTCCGTCCACGGCAAAACTTGCGAATCGACATTTGCAGTGACGCTTCGAAAACGGACTTGATCTCAGTCCCATCGGCCGGCGGCACCCACCGACCCGAAACTGATCGCTCGCGGTCACCAAACAGCGTAATCGGGTACGGTGATCCATCTCCGTGAAGGGGGCCAATGTTGATGAAGCATGTGCTAAGCAGAGACTTAGGGTCAGTATGCACTGTTTTGAACCCTGCCTGGTCGCCCGGGCCACGCGTTGGCGCAATCACGAATATCGAGTGCGATGCCGTCATAAGCACAATGTCATGTTTGAACCTTTCAATCGACAACACCGCTGATGGCATCACGCGCGTTGCTACCGGCTTTATCTTCTTGTCGTTGCTAAGTGAGTCCCAGTGGAGCGTCGTTCCACTACAATAAAAGATGTCTTGGCCCGATGCAAAAACCGAGTAAATCGGGCCATCGGTGGTGCGAAGCTTATGCCGTGTCCAGTACTTGATAACCGTTTTTCCTGGTTTGGATGGGTGGTCAACCTTCGCCACAGAAACGATCAAAAGCTTCTGGTTCTTTAAAGCCACCATATAAAACAAGAATGTTCTTCCATCTTTTTCGTACACCCACTCCTTCAAACTCAGGATACGGTCACCATCTTCTCCAAGACCTGAAATGAAGGGGAATGCTGCACCACCCCTAAGAACGGGATATGAGATATCCTCGCCCGTCGCAGGGTCAAGGAATGTCAGGGTGGGCCGTGACTCAATCAGAGTAGCAACCACCAGGCAATCCAATTGATGTGAGTAGAGAACTCTCTTGGGGGCACCTGGCGTCAAAAGATTTCTCGGGACAGGTCGAACTTTTGTATCAAGCTGGGCAATGAGGATGCTTGAGTCGGTTGCCATCAATACCGACGGCAAAACAGAAGTCTTGGATGGAATTCCAGGCGGGAGAACGGAAACAAAGTGCGTCATATCGATTGCCCGAGATGGATCATTAGAGTCCCGGGGTATCACGTAAGATACGCGTTTGAACTCACCACCCATTGTCCCGTTTTCGTCATACTCTTCTGCCAGGATGATTGCCGTATCTGATGACGCCAAGACCGCCTTACGCCGTGGGTCTTGGCTTTCAACTAATGACAGAGAAACCGGGATGATGCCCAGGCGTTTGACAGAGAGAGATAAACACGCCAGTGTACCAGGGTGAAGGGAGAGGGTAATAAAGTAGCCTGCTCTCGTGCCGCCAACGATCACGGCCGAGCTATCAGACTCATACGCCAGTTCGAGAGAGCAAAACGTTTCAACATCTGCAAGAGCTCGACCATCGTCGTGTGCTGCACCCTGGGTAATAGAAAACTCGCGAATGGGGCCGTCATTAGCGGCAAACTTGTCGGCATCGTAGATGGCCAATGACGTGATCATGCCCTCGCGCTGGAGTCCGGCAAGAATTAGGCGAGCGTTTCCAACCTTGCAGATGCGAAGACAAGTGACCTCGCCAGGGACAGAGACTTGGCCTCTAGGAACAATGATCTCGCCATCAATCTCCACGAGGCAGATTCTGAAGCTGAGATTTGTCTGTACAGTCAAAGCCACCAAATTATGGCCGATTGCGGCATTCTCCGCCTTGAGGTCTACAATACCAAATACCGTAGCCAGAATAACTTTGACGCTGATGTCGTGTTAGTACCAAACCCCATTTTTAGATTGATATTTGCCACTTACTTATTGAACACAATCGACTGCTCAGTGACTTGACAAATCCGGCCGCTCTCAGTATAGCCTGCAGCAAGAGTCGAGTGTGATATGTCAAAAAAGGTCTCGTGGGAATCCAGCTGAGTCAATTCTGGGCCATCCAGGTATCTTGGCGTTAACGACAAAACCTCGGAAGAATCGCGGACCGATAGTAACACCAATATCGACGGATTCTCGCTGTCGGTGGGGCTGCTTGACGGATTTGGGAAGACCCATGCCTTCTTTACAGGCGTGTATTCAAATTCGATGCCGATATTCGCAGCAATACCGACGCGGTGCTCTGTAATGGTGCCATTGGCACCCCGTCCCGATGCCGTGTACAGCTTATCTGGAGCCTGGAAAGTTTGACTTGACTCGTCGGACTCGTACCACGGAACCATGGCCTTTTTCCTATAGCTGACAGGCTGATTCCAAGACCCAAACTCATCGGAAGACGCCATGTCGAGACAGGGTGACCAATTGGAGATAATACTAGCCTTTTTGATGTCTTTTCTGGGCGGCACCTAACATAAAAAGGTAAGACACGCTGTTAGCGTGGCGTAGTTACACAAAGCAAACAAAACATCAAACTTACCATCCAAACTGAGCCATTGCCACAATCACCGCCAATTACCATGGCGTCATCTCCGCCAACAACAGAAATGGCAAATGCAGTATCTATGTTTGTACTCAGGTGGGTACTGCCCATTTCCACGCTGGTGGCAATTATCTCGCCGGGCTGGAAATCCAAAAAGATGACAATTCCGTCTTCTCGCGCAACATAGACGTTGTCTTGTTTAAGGTAATAAGCCTTTCTGCGGTGAGGACGCGACCACTGAGACCACATTGGCTTCTTGTCTCCTTGATGCCATGGTGTCGGTTCCTTATCGCCATAGACTATGGTCTGGAAGGTCGGGTTGCTGTGTAGAATATCCTCACACACCGACATGGTAGTCTGGGTGACAAGACAAAAGGCAGACTTGACTGTGAGTGGAATCACATGTACGGGGAGCTCCTGTGACTGTGGAAGCGTGTGGCCCTTTTGACCTAATTTGAGGGCCGCCTTAAGATCCTGGCCATTCTGCCACTGGTATGTCAATATTCGCGTACGGCCTTGAGTGGCGATGACCAGAAGCAAAATGACAGAGTTAGGATCGGTCGATCGGGGATACAAAAAGTCCATTTTCAGAACATATCCGTTGGTGACCCGTGGTCGCCACGACCGAACAGGTGCAAGTGGCTCGTTATTGGCATATTGGTCGCGAAGCTTCGAGAATGGTAGCAGCTCAAAAAGACAAAAGCCGGATTTCGAAAAGGCCGTGGCCATGTAGCGCGAGTGAGGATCAACGGCCAGATGAATCCCGGCAACCCTCGTGGTGTCGGTAGCTGGGCTTTCATATCGCGAGCAGACAAACTCGGGTTTACCTTTGCGTGAGCCAACGAAGATGAAGACATACTCGTGAGAATCCAAAAGAAGAACCAATATCTGGGGCGGAAGTTCGCCGCGACATGGGGCGTCTTTGTCCAGAATCGCGCTCGATATCGGCAAGTTGTTGGAGTCTCTTATCGTGCCCACCTCAGGCTCATAGTATGTGCCTATAATCTGGGCCTGCAGAATCCTGTGCTGGAAGTCTGCCTTTTCGGCAACCTCATACAACTGGCCGTCTTCACGTATCTCACAGACCCGGATGTAGTGATCCTGGCCGAGGGGCAGGCAGCCAAGGCCCGTACGTTAGCTTTTGCTGCTGGTACGGGGACATAAAATGGCCAGACAAGTGATGCTGTTTGGGGTCGAGAGTTGAATAGTGCTTACACCAATAAAAATCATGTCGTTGTGTTCCGACATGCGGATCCTGGCAGGCAAAATGTTGCGGACGATGGGGCTCATGATAATGGTACGGTTCATGATGCCGACATGGGGAATCAAATCGGGCATTGAAACATTCCGTTGAATGGCGGGCTTTTCTTTCCAGTGCGACTCAAGGCTGGCGCTCTGGGTGACCCATTGGCCGTCCTTCAAAACATTGATCTGAAAAGCCATTATGCCTGGAAGGGCATATTTCGATGCCCGCTAGACGTTTTATTGGTGAATAAATGCGGAGCAGACAAGATAGGACTAAAAAGAAAAAAAGTCAAAACAAAAGAAAGAAATACACAACAGGAAAGATAAATCAGATGCAATGGTCGAAGGCAAAGTTCAAGGCCTTGCAGGAGCAAGAACAATGATGGGAGAAGAGGGGCTCTAGCAGACAGGCAAACAAAAGCCAGATCTAGAAGCTGGATCGAAACTGCAAGACTAGATGGTAAGGCTCTCCTGTGTTGGAGGTCGACGATTAGGCAAACCGGCGGCTATTCGATGAGCGGTAGTTGAATATGAAGTGACTCGGACTGAGCCTAGGCCGAATATGAGAGGATTTGGCGCGGTCCAAGTGCGCATCAATGAATTCCCACGAAAGTCGAATGTCAGGTTGTAAATATAGAGCAGTGAAGCAAAAGAAAAAGATGAGGGTAAGATAGAGAGAAAATGATACACCTGTTGTGATTTTTTATGTCAGCAGGCTGATAGTCGGCGTCAAAATTTTACTTGGAGTGTTGGGCGATTTCGGTTTCCAGGGCAAGTCCGCTTTCCTTGGGAAGTTCTTTCCGAGCCTGCCAAGCCCAAGCTTTTTTTCAGATTGCAGTTACTACCTAGTTAACGTAGGAAGGAACTCGGCAATAGTACTAGTAGTACTGCTAATAGTATGACAAAAGGCGATTGCCCATGTAGCATCAAGCGAACGCCAAAAATGCAGCTACCCTCTAGAAAAGTGGGATGTTGGTTGCGGAGGCAAATTAGAGAAGGGCAGGTTCGTGCTTCTGCTTATACTGTCAACGACAGTTGCCCAGACGTGGGTGGACATATTAAGAATGGAACTTGCAAACTGAGCAAAACAGAGGCCGATTTTGTGCGTATAGCCACAAAATCGCTGCAGGTATGCTAGAGTGGGTACCCAAGCAGATACGCGTATAAACAGAAACAACGTATAGGCATAAGTGGTAAAGATTTGCAGATATAGCCGTCCACTTAAACTACAGAAGTTTGAGTCGGTAGTACTAACATTAAGAGAGAGAAAACTAGGTATTCCCTGAGCCTTGCAGTTTATATGGCTCATTCGAGAATATGCTTGGGAAGCAGGAAAGAAAGTTGTGGCAGTATAAGTCGACGGGAAGCTGGAACAAGGGCCAAAGGAGCAACAAAAGCCAAAGAAGTGGCACCGAATGCTTTGAAGAAAAGTATAAAAAAAGAACTCGTCAAGCTAGGAAAAAATCCATCCGACGACTAATCTAGACCAGGCCAGATGGTACCAGATTGATTTTAGAAGAAGCATTGAGCAGCAGGTTGAGCTTTGGGAGGACGTGCCGCGCAGCGCAAGCTGCAGTGAAGTACTAGTATAAGCACATGCGACTATCTGGCTTTCTACCAGCAAATGGGGGGCCAATGAACAGTAACAGTTCCTACACAGGGCATTGCAAACACGTCCAGTGCCAGAACAGAACTGGGCAAGTACGTACCAAGCAAGCACTCGGGGCTGGAACAACCCATGTTTCCTGCTTGCTATGACTACTGTACCGTTACCGTGCTGGGCTGGGCTATGCTGGGCTATATCGTGCTAGCCCTAGTCCTGGTCCTGTGGCAGTTTCTGCTGCGTGGCGTAGCTCGTAAAGTTGCTTGTAGTTCGGGAATACACGCAGTACGTGCCTACTTGCAAAGAGATGCAATCGTACGCGCCGTGTGTTTGTGTGGGTGTGTGGGTGTTTCTGTGTGTGTATGTGTGTTTGCGTGTGCGTGTGCTTGGCCACTTGGCCAAGGCAGCAGCACTTCCTTGGCCAACAGCAGGCTGACATCTGTACGTATCAAATACAGTTTTCTTTGCTTCCCCGGTTCATTTCCCTTATTTTCTCGAGTACCACCTCAGAGTTCCAGGTTCCTATAGAATACTCGGACCAAATACGACTCAAAGCCACTGTAGCAAAAACTAGGGCGTACAGCATAGCGGAAGCCCCATCCGCAGGTGGCTCTATAGAGCGCCACAGCAGCTTTGCCAACAAAAGCGCAGCCAGATGCATAAATAGGGATCAAACGACATGCGGGAAAGAAGAAGCCAAGTTGCCAAGTAGAGTAGTAATACTACTATTACTAAAGGGAGCAATAGCTGTATGCTCTATAGCGCCATGTACCCAGTAAACATGAGCACTTAAACTAGGCAAGGCCGCCAGCTCAGCGCCCAGTTCAGTCGGGCCAGTGCATAGCGTTAAATAAAGCGTTTCGGAAGTGCAAATCATGAGTCCAAAAAGGGATAATCTGGCTCGCTCACTCGCTCTCTAAATCAGAAGACGTTGAAATACTTTAATTTGGAAAGCATGTGTATTCGGCGTAAATAGTAAACACGTCGCGACTTGCTATTCCGGGTTTTCCGGTTGCCACTTAGCTAATAGAACTCATTTCATCCTGGTCCTGTGAACTAAGCAGAACAACAAAGAAGACTTTTCTTTGGGAATTAGAGCGGAATGCATGTGTAGGTTATAGGAGGGAAATAGTGACGAGGTAAAGTATGTCTGTCTAGTGCGCGGGATTTCAGGGAGAGCAGAGCGAAGAGGATAGGCACATGAGCCACGCGGAAAGAGATACGGGAAGGGATACGGGAAGGGTATGACTTTTATTGTCGTTGAGAGCATCAACAACACCATTAGAGTCTCCCACGCAAGTACACACTGGCTGAAATTAAGACTACTGCTTGTAGGGTCATACAGTATCCCTCGTCTCTCTCTCCAACAGACAATCAGGAATTTAACTTGGTTCCATATACATTGCTGTAGGCAAGAGCACACGCCTCGTGTGATGAGCTTGTGTGTGATTCTGGGTAGGTGATGAACGGGCAAGTGTCAAATTGTGGTTGCTTTAGGTGCCATGTATATACTCACAGATGTGTTATCGTACAAATTTGTTACAACTATGGTATATAAGTCAGCGTCTAATGAGAAAAGTTTTGTCTAGCATGTCGGGTTATAGATGGGTGCATTTCTCTGACAATGGCAGCGGCCGTTCCACATCTTAATGACTTCAGATTGGTGCCCGAACTACTCAGATTTGACTATAATGTCACTCTGCATTTAGTTGTTGCGAGTTTTACTACCACCCAAACTTTTGGTAGTGTCAAGCAAGCATTAAGGGTATTGTAATATGAGAGAAAACGAATTCGTACACATACCCTCGTAAGGTTTGCTTACTTGGCGATGCCTTTTTAAGGTGTGTCAGGCGACTCTAAATAAGTCTGATCACGGCATTAGCATGCCCGTCATATCAGGTCGAAAAGTTTTGGTCTGGACAGACAAGCAAAGCAAGACTTTTCTCGGGAATGGGTTTGAAGCTCTATTCCCAGTCCTGTTGTGGATTTTCTTGATCTTCTCGTAGTCGTAGTCGTAGTCGTAGTCGCAGCAAAAGATTGACAAGGAAGGCCGAATCAAGGTTGAAGAAAGAGAAATACCAAGCAAGCTAGGCCGACCAGGGGCCGGAAGAAGAGGAGCCAGAGCGAGCAAGGGAAGTAAGTAATAAGTAAGGTCGCAAGAAGTAAAGAAGACAGCCCAGGGTCAGGGCTGCTGTGCTCCCAAGGCGTGCAGATACGCACACGCGCACGCCCTGTAAATGAAAATGACAACGTGACCGTGTAGGGGCGTTATTGTGTCCAGATATGGATATGGGTGTACGAAGTAAGACGCAAAGTGCCGAGCTTATCTAATTAATAGAAGTTGACGCTTAGAAGGAGGATAGTTGCCGGCCAGACAAATAAATCGAGATGCAAGAAAGAGCGGCGACAACAACAACGGCGGACGATAGGTGAAGTCGAAAAAAAAGAAAAAAAAGAAAAAAAAGAAAAAAAAGAAAAAAAAGAAAAAAAAAAGAAAAAAAAGAAAAAAAAAAAAGAAAAAAAAAAAGGCAGGGGGCAAGTAAAATGACGGATGTGATAAATAAGTACTAGTAGTACTACTGCGAGTACTAAGTCGGCGGTAGCAGGTGAAGACCAGGTGCGACTTTGTCGAATGCAACAAGCTCACAAAAGCAAAAGTAAGTACGTTAACCTTGAAATAGATGGATGAGTTTGTGTAAGATTGAGTTTCGCAAGCAGAAAAAAAGCAATGGCTGAAGGAATCAAGAAGGATGAGATGCCGATCCTCTGGGGGGGGAGTAGGGGCTGGTTTTCGTTGACGTGAGCGAAACGAGACGGATTATTATATGGAGCCCGATATTCCGATTTCTTTTGAATAGCAAGATAGCACCCTCGATAATGATTTGTGAAAAGTGAACGAACCTGCTCTCTAGGGAAGGTGAGAAGCTCTGGCTGTTTTTGGTATGTGGCTGTGGCCGGCCGTTTCGTTTGTTTGTTTGTCTGCTATTATGTACTTCGTATTAGCGTGAACTGATGCAAGCTGCGTTATTTGCATATTGAAGCATAGTGGTTAAGTGCCGGTCATAGGCCTGGTCTTGAGTGCTAATTGTGCCCGTCAAATCCGTCGTTCGCCCCCGCGCCCGAATGGGTTTCATTGAAAGACAAAGGCACAAAAAGGCACAGCAAGCCCGGTTACCGAGCCCCGCGGCGAGCGCCTTGTCTATACGCGAGCCCGACCCCATTTCCACATGCCCAACAAAATGAGAGCTGGGCCTTGCCTTGAGCTGTACTAAAATAGAAATACTACTACTAGTAGTAGTCGAGAAGGGAATTAATGGCAGACAAACAAAAAAAAAAAAAAGAAAGAATGAATGAAAACAGGAAGGGGAATAGCCGGTCAAGGGTCATGTTACCTTGTTATCCGCAAAATGATTGTGCTGAGCGGAGGCTACCGAAAACAAAAGCAATTCCAGCCTTGGTACTGATGATGGTGTGGCGTGTACCAAATCAATGACAAATTACTCCGTAGTGATTTTTGCTCATATAAAATTTCGAGTAAAAATAAGCCATAAAAATTGCAAAAAAAACAGCCGGAATGTCAGCAAATGTGTCTTGCTAGAAACCAAGCCCAATTTTGACGTGGCGGCAATTAAATCTTGAGTTTTGCTAGGATGTGCCACTGCTTGACGCAAATATTTTCCCGTGGCTGGGTTCTTTAGGGTTTGCTCTTTTTTTTTTCGTAGCACCAAAACGGAAGGAAGACTGCGTAAAAGGCTTAGAACAGGATTGTGCAAAAGTCTATTATGCAGAATACAGTATGTTATACATCAGTAAGTACTGCATAACTTTTCGGGGCTTTGGGTTGCTCAAAGCAGCAACGGCCAAAGAACATCATCTTGACTTCATTTTGTACCTGAAGCGGTATTGAGTCTTGTTTATGTTCCCCCTTCATTCTGGGAGTGCCCTAAGCGGTTTCTAATTTTTATATATACACGCTGCAAGGAGACAGGCGGTCTATACCCGACACAAGCTTCTTTGTAAGTTCCCTCATATCCTCCTCGGAGCCGCCGTAGCTGCCGACCCGCCAACACAACTCAGCTATTGGCTCGCTAGCATCTCAATTTACTTAGTCCTGATCTTTTCTACTGGTGGTAGAAGTCGTGTTCGTAGTGCTCGCCAGTGAATACTACGTAAGTAAGTACACCTCGCCGCCGATAGATGCCTTTATCTGATGCTTGTGTCCTGGCACAATGGCCCAAACACGTGCCTAACATGGAAAAAAGTACCAAGAGTTTAATGAGGATACAATGGCTTCAGAGCGAGAATGAAAAGTCGAACGATAAAAATGTGGCTCGCAATAGCTTCCTTCTGTTGGCCTCTACGCGCCCGATGAAAGCCTGTTTGTATAGGTAAACACATCCAAAAAAAAAAAAAAAAAGTACTCTGCATTCCTCGTCACACTTTAATGCTTCATTGTTGATGTGCCGAAAATAACGCTAATTTAACTGCTTGCCGTTCCCTGGTTTCTTTCCATGCGCTGATTCAAGGATCGAATCGGTGTTTTAGGGGACATTTGCAAGTTGTGTCAAGTCACCCGATTGCACAAAATGACAGCGGCCCAGTCTAACTTGGAGGGATGCTAATGGGCCAAAGTTGTCTTGCCTGTGTATCATCACCTATGCGAGACAACATAAAAGTACTTCCCTTCCTTGTTGGGCTGGGTTGAAGAATCTGACAGAGCAAGTTGGCTTTGGCTTTCTGACAACTCCTCCCCCCCCCCCCCCCCCCTTAATGAAGTGAGACAACTTGAGCCTCAGCGAACGTGGGTTTACTAAGTAGGACTTGGGCTCAGGCTTGGGGAGGAACTTGGATGGATCTAGAAGCAGTGCAAAGAAGAGCATCTATCGCCGACAACAGAGGCAATAATGTTGAACCGCGACTATCTCGAGCCGGGTAGAAAAAGAAAAAGGAATTCATCAAAAGTTGCTCATGTAGAGCCACTTGTCAATCTTACGTGCTTGTATGCACGGATGTGCATATGCAGTCGATAGATTTCCATGGTAATGAAGCCATATTTCTATGTTCTTTATGTTTATTGCCCTCGCCAGTTCGGTATATCGGTGCTATGCCTGCCTGCGAGTACTAGTACTACTACTACTACTACTAATAGTACTAGTATTTTATTGGCTCACATACTTAAGTAAGTCGACAGGTGTTTCTTGGTAAAGTTGCCAATCAACATGAGCACTAGTACTTGTCTGATCTTTTTAGCTGACAAGCCCTACCACTAAACGGCAATAGGCTTATTCCAATCTCTACCAATGATACCAAAACACTTGCTCTTGAGCGGTTCGGTTCGGCAACTTGGACGTTCTGAAAAACTAAACACACTGTAACGTCTTTTTTGTAGTTATGTAATAGCAGCAGTTTGGTATATATAAAAAAGAAGAAAAAAAAAAAAAGGAAAGAGTTCAATAGGCCAGTAAGGCATGGGATCGTAGCACTGGTAAAGATCATTTTCTCGCACTGGGCTATTAAGTGAGTAAGTGTCTTTCACTAAGCAAATGTTGGCCAAGGAAAAGCCGGTGCCAGGAAGCAAATTCAGCCGGCATTGTTGCTCGTTAGTCAAGTCGCAAGTACATGATAGTAATGGCGAGACCTACACATGTTGCTTCAAGATTATGCCCACGTTTCTGTTTATTGTTGTTAGAGACATCGAGCAGACTACCTAGTAAACCCAGTCGAGGCGGTCTATTAGTGGTGTGTAGTAGTGCAGTCTGCAACTCCTGACGGATAATTTTCAAACATTACACCCAAGCGTCAACTATCACACCCAAGCGTCAACTATCACACCCAAGCGTCAACTATCACACCCAAGCGTCAACCATCACATCCAAACATCAACTAGTGCTATCACTATCACACCCAAACATCAAATCACTATCACACACAAGCATGTCAGTTTTTTGGGGGCCGACTCGGATAAATTACACTTGCATATGTAAGCAAATTATAATACAGCAGCAACATAAGACCTAATTTGTCTAGAAGCAGTTGTAGTACATCAACTCTGTGCTTTCAATTTTTTGGAGTGAGCTTGCCGGGCCGCGTTCTCAAGTCCGACTACTCGGCGACTGTAAATATAGCACTTATTATGCACAGGACAATGGCAATATTTAGCTGTGGCCCAGCTGTGATAGTACTTAAATAAGTATGTAATAACAGCTCACAACCGTAGCACGCATAGGCAATAAGAAAAACGAAAGTAAAGACATAGCCAACGGTCTCGAATTGAGAAACAACAAACGCCAAGCTGTCGTCTACTGTAATTGCTCGGCTTTGGCTTCGCTTAGCCGTCTTCTTCCAAAATAACCGTCTTGGCTCAACCAACTGAGCCGCGGCTCTGCTATTGCTGTGAATTTTCCGGGGGGGACTCAATGCCCTTAAGCCTACGATCTGGAATTTGATTCCGGGCTGAAACCGACCTGCGAGTCGTTGGTGCTGCCATTCCAGCTTTTGTTTATAGTGCTTTGTACATATTAATGGAGCCTAAGTTCGTATTTAGTAAATCTTTTAGGGCAGTTTCGGGCAGAAGAAATGTGGCGCTTAGTAGTGTCACCTTAGGTTAACTTTAGGCCTTCTTTAACGACTAGCTAACAGGCCGGCGCGGCGCGGTGCAGTAGTCAGTACCACTAGTAGTAGTAGTTAGCGGGAGGTAAATTTCTTCTTTTCTCATCTGTCGTTATTTTTATTGCATATTTGGTAAAGCCATTTTTTAAGCTTATCATTTGGTTGGCTTGCGCAACGGGAAAAGTTTTTTGCTACTACACAGTATATGCAGTTATTTAGCACCAAAAAAAGAAATATCTCCCTTATTGGAAAGACACACTCTTCGCCTCCTGAACTTTTTTCTTGGGCTTTGACTGTGTTTTCTTGGCTATTTTCAAACCCCAATTATGCTAGCGGCAGACTAGCTTTTCGTCGTCTCTTTCTTGTCTCCTTAACTGCTACAGTACAAACTCTTGTCCGACAAAACTAACATGTCCAGACGTCATGCTATCAAAAATATGACTGGTCACTGTAGGCCACGACCTCCGCGCTGTAACGGCAACTTTGATTTCTTTCCAGGTTGCTTGCAGCAGTACGGAGTAGGAAGAAGCCATGTCATGCTATAGACCA
The DNA here is from genome assembly GCA_001513885.1 of Thielaviopsis musarum. Taxonomy (NCBI): domain Eukaryota; kingdom Fungi; phylum Ascomycota; class Sordariomycetes; order Microascales; family Ceratocystidaceae; genus Thielaviopsis; species Thielaviopsis musarum. Next base: position 20,674 of record LKBB01000216.1, read on the forward strand.
TCCACTATTCCATAGAGCGACCATTTAAATGGCTATTTAGTACATATAGTACTACATGGAAGCGGGCTCTCAGCACTGCCCCATAATGAACGCCACTCCCTCCGTCGATAAAGTGTTAATAAACGAACGAAGCTATCGTAACCACAATACTACTGCTTATATGTCGGAAATAGTATATCATGGACGGGATCTAGTCAAAAGATGTAGGAATTACCCACCTAATACTACTTGAACAGTGTAGCTAGTACTAGTACTACTCTGTAGCATATAAACTAAGACTTTGATAAAGCTAATAGCCTACTCATTATGTCTCAAAACTCTCCGCTCCAACCACAGCTTCTTTACGGCAGGGAACAGGGAACTTGAAGTTAGAGAATGTTCCATTGCGTTGCTTACAACCTGCTTGGCTTTCTTTAGGGAACTTGGGGCCATCGATGGTTGCGGGGCAGCTAAGCCTTTTCCGAAAGGTGCTTCCTGTCGGAATGAAAAAGCCGTTATATCCGATGCCAACAGTCACTGTTCTTGAAGATCGTCATGTTGAAGGTTTTTTCTAGCTTGATCCAACTTCTCGGTTGTTCTTAAGTTGTTCGAGAACGATGGCCGGCCAGGGTTTTCTAGGGTTATGTATTCCAAAAGGGGGGGGGTGAAGAAATATAAAATGACCTGTGGCGGCCCACTATTTAACGCCACACAACATGGAGCTTACGGTGTAGCTCTACAGCCACAGCCAGGACCAATTTGGATCACAAGCAAATAATGCAGCTCAATTCCAAGCAAAAACAAAGGCCGGTCAAGTTTGACTTCGGGAACCAAACAAACTTGGCCATCAGTATCATCGCTGACTGGGATTTCATTAATAGCTACTGCTACAGTGTTTCTTAGCTCTTAGGAGACCATCATTCTCAAAAGGAGGAAGCCAACAGACCATGATCACGGAAGATCCGCTCGATGGCTACATAAAGCTAGAAGATGAAGAGCACAAGATAACGCCGCTCACGGTAGCCAATGCCGAACAAGAAAACCCCGTTTTGGTGAAGCTTGAAGAAGAAGAAGAGCCCGTGCTATTAAAACTGGAGGAAGACGAAAAAGCCGCCCTTGTCAAGCCGGAAGAGGATGCCGGGGCGGAAAATGACGTCAAGCCAAAAAGCGAGCCCGAGCCAGCATGGATGACGTCAAAGACCATCGAGATTCGCGACGCCTGTGTCGCAAAAGATGTTTCCCAGCTGCAAAAGCTGGCGCTATCAAAAGGTGGTCTGCTGGATGACCATCTCCGGAAAGCAGCATGTGAGTTTCTCGGTCGCTGGTATAGGGTTTCTGGTTTTCTAATGCTCGCATATTAGGGCCGTATCTCCTCGGCGACTTTTCCGAAACAGACGACGAGAAGCCTGACATTCCGTGGCACAAACTGCCTCGACACCGTGATGAGGAACAGGTGCAGTTGGATGTCAACCGTTCCTTTGTCTACTACCCAAACAGTCAGTCTCTCAGGTGAATAAATCGACCAACAATTCCGCCTTTCTCTTTTCTTTTCTATTCTTTTCTTTTCTATTCTTTTCTTTTCTTCTCTTCTCCCCTCCCCTTCTCTCCTCAATCCACCCCGTCATCTACAACTAACCCTCTTCAGACAAAACCCCCAAAGAACTAGACCGCTGCAAGCAGGACCTCTCCGACCTGATTGTAGAAGTGCTCCGCCGCTTCCCCTTTCTGCACTACTTCCAAGGCTACCATGACATCTGCCAAGTCTTCCTCCTCGTGCTCCCGCCGCCGCTGCGCGCCCGCGCCGTCTGCCGCCTCTCGCTTTGTCGCATCCGCGACTTCATGCTGCCCAACATGGGCCCGACCATTGCCCAGCTGTGCCTGATCCCCGACATCCTGCAGGCCGCCGACCCGCCGCTGCGCCGCCACCTCGCCGGCGTCGACCCGTTCTACGCGCTCGCCGGCACCCTGACCATGTACGCCCACAACATTGAGCGCTACGGTGACATTGCGCGCCTGTTTGATGCGCTGCTCGCCTCGCCGCCCGTGTTTAGCGTCTACATGTTTGTACAGATTATTCTGTCGCGGCGCCACGTCCTCCTGGACATCCCCAACGACGACCAGGCCATGCTGCACGTGATGCTCTCGCGCGTGCCGCAGCCACTCGATCTCGAGGCCATCATCTCCGGTACCGAGCAGTTGCTGCGTGCGGTTCCACCAGAGTCGCTGCGCGCGTATCGCGGTTTGTCGGCGTCGAGCTGTATCAAGACGGCCGGCGAGCCGGGCGAGTCGTTGGATTCGGCGGCGCGGCATTTCAAGAGGCAGGAGACGGAGCTGGCGTGGCAGGATACGCGGGCACAGGTGGCAAAGACGCTTTGGAAGTACCGCAAGCCGGCGCAGGCGGTGGGTGCGGCGGTGGCCGTTGGGTTGTTTGCCGTGTATCTGCGCAAGAATCCAGCGTCCATCAACTACTTGTCCTCTGTGGCATCCAGGGCCACGAGCTACGTGTGGTAACGCCACGTATTACTAATACTAGCGGCAGTAGTAGTAGTACGTATTTATATATTCCACATGATAATGCAGAGAAAGGTGTTTCTATTCGTTTTAATCAAATCATACATTATACAATTGACGACTACTGCCACATCTCTCCGTTGCAGTGTTGGATATCATTTCAAATCAAACCAAAGCGTGCGTACGTGCGTCCTTGCCTGATACTGCTTGAGTAAACAAGGGCAAAGGAGTTTAAAAAACAAAAAGAAAAAGAAAGAAAGAAGAAAAAAAAAAGGCTGATAAAAGTTCATCGCATCATCATCATGGACCCTCCTGGAGCTGCGTCTTCAAGCCCTCATAGTGCGATTGTTGTTGCTCTGCCAGCTTTCCAACGGTATCGCCAATAATGGTGGCAATAAGCGAGAAGTTGTTGTAAAGAAACCGCGATCTCTTGCGTTGATCGCCGCCACTCTGCACCTGTGCATACTTGGACAGGAACGTCTCAACCTCCATGCGCAGACGGCCAAGGCTCGTGACGACCGGCTCGTCATCGGCTGCCTCCGAGCTGAGCGCCAGCACGCCATGGAGAATTTGACCAAAGCGCTGCGTAATCATGTGCGGCGCAAAGGACATGTTGGAGCTGCTTGGTTTTGATGGCAGGCTCATGGTCAGCGTGTGGATCGAGTCGGAGTGAAAGTCCATGACCTTTTGCAGACGAGGCCAAAGCATCATGTTGGTCGTGTTGATGTAGTTGTCGAGAGCAGGCACGCGGCGCCGCTGGAGCTCAAATGCAAAGTGCTGGTTTAGGCGGATACAGAGCAGTAGACCGAGGGCATCGTAGGTATCACCCAAAACGTTGCGCGCAAGTGTTTGGCCCAGGGCAAATGTCGGCTCAAATATGTAGTCAAAATGCTTCTGAACGGTGCTGAGCGACATGGGTGGCGAGAAAAAGGACGTCAGAAATGTGTATTCGGCCGTGGCATTATCGACCAAGGCCAGGTTAAAGTTTCGAAACGGCACTTCGGTGTACTGGTACCCCTGTGTTTCTTCGGCCAGGTACGATGACAATGCCGTTTGGTTGTTGGTCTTGAGCAGCTCTATTCTCCGGCCGAGATTAAACGTGTCGTGGGGGGGCGCCTGTTGTCGCATTGAAGGGACAGACAGCAGTGATTTTCTCGAGTCCTCAATACCGATAGCATCATTTTTGTCAAAGACATGGATTCTGAGCTTCTCTAGAGACTTATGGTACCGTGTGAAGTGGTGAAGATAGTACCACCGGATCGTGTTCTGGTAGGCAAGGCAAATCTGATCGCCGAGCTTCGAGTTGTGTTTGTAGAGAAAGGCGAAGCCGTCTTTAAACTTTAAAAAGTTTTGTTGTTGGAGAATCTGTGCGTTTATGTTTGGGGACCGGATCGATTTTATTTGCGTCACGATGTGATCTCTGATTCTTTCGATGGCCTAGAAGAAAACTGTTAGCACAATGGCGTGGCTTGTGATCTCTTGAACCAAAACGCACCTTTGCGACAAGCTTCTCCAGCAAAGGGCCAAGCTCTTCCCATGCCTTTCCCTGTTTATTAGACTCCTTCTTGTGCATTGATGCCCGCCGATCAATCTCATGCAGGGCCTTGATCCAGGCTTCGTCAATGGGCCCTTCTGATATCTTTGCGACAACAGACGGCGCAACACTAAGGTCCTCGACGACAGGTCCCAGTGCCTTTTCGACGGCTTTGCGGTTTTCAAAGCGGAAGTTGAGCGCCATTGACCGGGCTTGTAGTGTTTCAATATCGGCTGAAACGAACTCGAGGTCGCTGCGGAAGCTTTCCAGGTTTGCTTCGACCGAGTTCAGAACGCTGTCGCAGTCGACGATCGAGTTGTGTAATTGATCGAATCGAGATTTTTCTTTGCCATCTGTATCAAGAACATGCGTTAGTGCCAGAGCAATTGGCTAGTACCACATGCGCAATTAACATACATTCAACCAATTGCGGACCCTCGCTCTGTTTTCGTGGCAACTCTGACGTCGCGAACACAGACAAAGACATGCCACCAAAGTCAAAGTTAATCTCAAGATCGTCGTCGGTAATCGAATGTGCCGGCGCAATCATTGCATCAGCAGGGTCCTGCTGGAGCTCCAGCAATCGGTCCACGAGAACTTCGGGGCTGATGGCGCCGGGCGAGACCGGTTTCGGGGTCCCTCCATTTTGCTTACGGGCCAAGGACAAAAGAGAAGCCGTAGAATCGTTGGCGCCAGTCGCTAATGCCAGGCCCTTCTGCTGGCCCGAAGCCGATCGTTGTGATGTCACATACGGGCTAAATACACTGGACGTCCGCGGCGGAAGCGAAATATTGTTGTACGGTCGTGATGGTGCAAGCGGCGATGATGACGATTGATTAGCCTGGGCGGCAAGTCGATCAAGCCACATGGTTTAAATAACGAGGCCGTCGGAGGTGATGAAAGCAAAAAAGAAATAATGAAAAAAAAAAATCAAAAAAATCGAGTCGAATCAAAGTAGGGCAAGACAGAAATACAGAGGAACAACGACCGTGTCGCAAATCGCAAACAATTGCTACACAACGAAATCAAGACAAAGCATGGCGTGTAGTTTAGTTGCACATTCGCAGTATGCAGGAAGCTCTATAGCTAAAGTGAAGCTCGGTGAATGTGGCATCCAGGATTAGGTTGTTCGTATAACGCACCACTTGAAAGTGTTAGAAAACAACTGCTGTCTGTTTTGAACAAGGGGCAATCTTTGCCTATCAGGGTTTAGTGACAGATAGCGCTAAACCCTAACAATGAATAGCCGGTGATCGTGAACAAAACTTTGTCATCGACGCAGGTTCATACTTTTTATGGAAACTGCACCCCTCACATTGTCTGACACAAGCTCCAATAAACCGCATCGGTCACTGCATCCCAATTAGTCGAGCCAAGTACTTACGTATAGCCATATCATCACTAAACAGAACAAGCCCAGACCGGCTCTTATCAAAGGAATTTCTCAACCTACCCTACATTTCAACTGGGATAGATTTGTAGTGTGTACGGAGTAGTGCACGGCTACCCCGTCGCAAAACTTTGGCTATTCTGCAGCTCAATAAAACCCCAGTCTACTTGGTGGTACAGTGTCTGTGGCGTCCTTCGCACATGGCTTTTTGGTATCTTTGTCCATGCACTAATTAGTACGCAGTGCACTACGGAGTAATACTTTCGATTTTTCTATTTTGCTTGCTGACCGATGCTGATGCCCTTTGATTTACAGGCAACATCATTTAAGTATTGTTGTGAGTTTACTTTGTACAAGTTTTTGGAGACCAGAGCGGACAACCAATGGGTTTTGGTCACCCAACAGCCCAGCACCAACCAACGATTGTGAAATGTGGGCTGCGCGTAACTGCGTAACTTTTGTAGCTCTCCAATAAATAACAACTGCAACCACTCTAGTAAGTCCATATAGTGTAGTAGCCATAATGGTATGTTTTCCCGCAATCAGATGATCCGACTTGGACAGGACATGCTGTTTGATTTTGAAAGCAAAACAGGCCAACCCATAATATACGTTAGCAAGCACAACACGGTCAAGTCCTTCCTAGACTTTAAAGCATCGGCAGCAGCGAGGAACATCAACCAATCAAGACATACATAAAGTCCCCAAGGGAAAGAAAACGCAAGGAAAAAAAATACCAAGCTCCTCTAAGCAAGGCCTGGTTCCTTGCGTGCAGTTACATATGCGCACAGTGTACACTGTTTTAGAATTTTTTTTTTTCGTCGCCAAAAGTCACACCCCGCCCTCCCTCCTTCTTCCCATTTCTTTAAATAAAATTTCGCTCTCCATTTCTCTTCTTCCTCTTATTTTCTTTTTCCAGTCCCTCAAGCTTCTATCACCACAATTCACAATGTCTGACGATGTAAGTTTTTTTTTTCTGGTGCTCTACCTTAACATCTACAAATAGATACATGGCATTGTCTTGCGTTTGCTCTGCTTCGTTTTGTTCTATCCGCCTCCAAATTTACGCCACCCCGCACACCAACTTACCTTTGCCATACGCCAAAAAAAAAGCGAGATTCGAAATTATATTTTGCTGTGAACACCCAAAATATACGCCAATGGGATCAATTGAACGAACCACGACATGGACTATTGCTGCTATATGCGTTTTCTTGGGAAATATACCACGGATCAAAAATTTGGCCACGACGTTTTCACCGTCTTACTCGCGCTACAGAGCAAAGTTCTATTTGAAAGGCTGGCGGCAAACGACCAGAGCGCAATGCATTGCCATGCATTAAGATTAAACCTGCCATGTGCTCGAGATAACCTTTTCAACTGTTACTAACATCCCATTTTCACAGCACGACCACCAGTTCGAGTCGGCTGATGCCGGCGCTTCGGCCACCTTCCCCATGCAGTGCTCTGCTCTGCGCAAGAACGGCCACGTCGTCATCAAGGGCCGTCCCTGCAAGATCGTCGACATGTCGACCTCCAAGACCGGCAAGCACGGTCACGCCAAGGTCCACTTGGTCGCCATTGACATCTTCACCGGCAAGAAGCTTGAGGATCTGTGCCCTTCCACCCACAACATGGATGTGCCCAACGTCTCTCGCCGCGAGTACCAGCTGGTAAGTAGTTGCAGAACGTATGTTCAGAATGAGCCCTTTTACTAACGTGCTTTGTAGCTGGACATTGGTGACGACGACTTCCTGTCGCTGATGACCGACAACGGTGACACCAAGGAGGATGTCAAGATCCCCGAGGGTGAGGTTGGCAAGAAGATCAAGGACCTCTGGGAGGAGGGCAAGGACACCCGTAAGTTTTACTCACCGAAAGAGCACGATTCCCATGCAATATATGATGCTAACAATCGCGATAGTGGTCATCATCCTGACTGCCATGGGTGAGGAGGCCGCCATTGACGCCAAGGAGGCTCCTCGTGGTAGCGACTAAGCGCATCCACGCTTGAATCCAAAAAAAGATATAATGAATCTTGAGATACCAAGTCCGCAAAATGCTTCCCTTTTCGAATATGTGAATGTTTCAGCTCTTGTGACTTTTGTCTGCTTTATGGGTATCTTAAGTACGTGGTGGTGTAAATGGTGATTCAATGCGTTGTAGTACCGAGTTTGACTGGGCGATTCTCTACCTTGATGGTCGGCCTGTTTTTGAAATAGGAAAACATTGTCATCTAACGTATCTCTGGCTACTAAAGATTTTCCGCCAGGCGGCAGTTGTGAAAGTTTTCTCCAGATGAACATGAACAACTGAAAGTGAGACAAGGCAAAATCGCTAAGAGAAAAATCTTAGGCCCACTATTTGCATCATTCCTGTCTTGTACCTGTACCTGTACCCAGGAACGTGATTGATCTTCATTTGCCCACAACAACACCACGCGACAAAACCCACATTTCCATTTTGTTTTTCATCTTTTTCTTCTGATTTGCGATAGGCGCATGACTAATTGCTTTGGATGATTGCATCGCCAGTAACAGGCAAATATCCATCTTAACTCGTATTCATTCATCAAGTTCCATCCATCCATCCATCCATCCATCCATCCATCCATGGACGACAACCGAGAACTTCACCGCTTTCCCAAAGGCAGTGAGCGGTGTTCGCGCTGCCGAGCCAAAAGATGGTACCAAGAAAACGGTCTGCGATACTGCCAAAACGGACATCAGATTGAAGGATTCGTCGAGTATGCGGCCGATGACGAAGGCGCGGCGGCGTTGACGGGACATCATACGGTTCGCGCGGAAAAGGAAGTCCGGCAGATTGAGAGGAAGCGCTTGAAGGGCGCAAAAGGTCGTGATCTCTACCTCGAATGTCTACAGTATCTCCTGAGAAACCAGGTGCTTTGGCTGATTCAGGAAAAGAAGCACAAGCCAGAGCTAGAGGAAGTCGTAAGGGACCTGTGGGACCTCCGCATACGAGGCTGTCCTCCGACAGAGGCGGATGGAGATGGTGGCGGTGAAGAGCTCTTTTTTTCAAGTTCACAGCCAACACAGCTGGAGGAGGACATCACGACCAGTATCGACAAACGAGGACTGAACTGGAATGTTGCCCCCGGGGAGAAATGGTCGGCACCGTCACTCATAGAAACCTTGAGTCTGTGCTATCTCGGGTGTCTGCTTCTAAGGATACCAACCAAGATTGGCGATATCTTCACATGGGCCAGATCCAACAAGCTTCCGTATATTCAAGCTGTAAGTCTATGCTACGCGTTGCCCATCAAGCGGAAGAGGATTTGCGATGATACTAATGCTCTAGGGTTAGATGGAGATTTTGCCCAAGAACCTGACGGAGCGTCTGCCACAGCCATATCCAAAGATTCTCAAGTCACCAGTCCGGAATCCACTGCGCGGAAACGACCTGCATGCCAGTGTTTTAAAACTGACCCTTGCATACCATGCAAACTACTCTCTGGAGTATCCACCAATAAACTACTATCTCAGCGCGTTGGATTATGTCCAGCGTCTGGGGCTGCCGCGTAAGAACCTATACATCACGGCTTAAATAATGTCACAACGGTCAACTAACTTTCTAGATAGTCGAGGCTGTGTCTCTCGTGAGGCAACTTTCCACCTTTCTCGGGCTTACTCACAGCCTGCCCGTAGCCAAAAGCCGCATTCAGCTCATTGATCAGCCCGAGGTTCGGCTTATTGCGCTTGTCGTTATTGTGGTTAAGCATTTCTTCCCCTTCCCAGGGCCAAGCGGCATCACGACACGGCCGGCAAATCTCCCGGCTTTGGACTGGTCGGTATGGGCCACACATATAAATGACGGCATGGAAGAACAGCCGATTATCAAGGACTACCTCGATATCTCTGGCGATGACTTGGCAGCCATGGCCGATGCTAACCAAGCTGCGTTTCTGGCGCATGCGCTGACGTTTGCAAAGACTGATGGTATGAAACCGGCCAAGTCTCCAAAAAAAAATTATACGGCACAAGTCACTAACCTGTGTTCTAGACCCAAATAATCAGTTCTTGGCCATGTTTCCGCTGGAGAAAGCCGAGGAGCAGCCAAGACCTAGGAAAACAAACAGCAAAGAAAACTCCCTGCTGTCTATCCAGGCTGGTGGCGTGACATACAGTGACGTCAGCACACCAGCAAACGCCGCGCCTTACATCTCCGTGGCGGATAAAACGCTGGCCGATCTATCTGCAGAGGCGGCCACTTTCTATAAACTGGCTGCAGCACAAAGTGGACTGGATGTTCAAACTTTGATCCGCGCTGTCGACATGGTGGAAACCCAGATCCAGTCGGTTGAAAGGCTGCGAAACAAGGTGTTTACCAGAACGGAATCGCCGGCATAAAATGACGGCATCGGAAATTATAATACTGCGTAAAAGTATACTCTGTAGAGCACCACGCCTAATTGTTCGTCGCTTTATAGAAACGCACGTTATTCTTGCTGTCGCAGCGTTCTTGTCGTTTAGTTAACCCCCCGCAAACTAATTCCTTCAGAGGCTTCAAGCGCCGTTCTGGGTCACAGCAGCGGCATGTTACAAGAATCCACACAGTGCCGATAAAATGACGGGATTTTTGGTGTGGGCCTAGCGCTCTGGGGCTGCCGCACAACATGAAGCAAAAACGCCCTCACATGTGCCAAAATTATGGTGCGGTCACGTGAATAGAGGGTTTTTCAAAATCGCACCCAGAATTGTCCTTTGCGCCGCTGTGTCTAAACCCCACCCACTTGGATTCATTGAAGGGTATCTCTTGGTCGTTGAACCTTTCCTTTCTTCCAGCCAAAGAGAGCATCAAACCGTCACCAAATACCGGCAAGAGTAAGTACCTACATACTGTCTTTTGATGATGACATATTTTTGTTTACGATGTGAATTTTTTCTAACATGACTTTGTAACTGTAGTGCAGATGTAAGCCCTCCCACATCAATTTTCTACACGCCATCCGAATATTCCCCAAAATGAAGCGCAACCGAACGCTCGCAAACGACGACACATGACAAGATTATGCAAAAAAAATTCTGAACCGACGACATCTCCGAATTCCCCGTACTTTTTTTTCCTTCTTTTTCCGACGCGACTTCATTCAGCCAGCCCGACGACCACCGCACACATGAAACCATCAGCAAAGGGGAAAAGAAACCCACGATGCTAACAACTGCCGCACAGTTTCGTCAAGACCCTGACGGGTAAGACCATTACCCTGGAGGTCGAGTCCTCGGACACGATCGACAACGTCAAGTCCAAGATCCAGGACAAGGAGGGCATTCCCCCGGACCAGCAGCGTCTGATCTTTGCTGGCAAGCAGCTTGAGGATGGCCGCACTCTGTCCGACTACAACATTCAGAAGGTCCGTTCAATCAACGCCCGCGCCCGGCTACACCCGTCCGACTGGAGACTAGCTCGAGGGAAAAGAAGGACTGGATTTATTCGCTCGATATCCGACGGACTGCCTTTGAAATTCCAACACTTTTCTTTCCCTCGGTCTTGACAACGATTCAGTCGGCGGGTTTTGGAAAATCACTCTATTGCGACGAATCGTGTGACGAGTTACTGACAAATTCCTACAGGAGTCCACTCTCCACCTGGTCCTGCGCCTGCGTGGTGGTATCATTGAGCCCTCGCTGAAGGCTCTGGCCTCCAAGTTCAACTGCGACAAGATGATCTGCCGCAAGTGCTACGTACGTTTAATCTCTGCTTTTTCCGATGTTGCGACTGCTGTAACGATAGCTAACCCTTCTCTAGGCCCGTCTTCCTCCCCGTGCCACCAACTGCCGTAAGCGGAAGTGCGGTCACACTAACCAGCTGCGCCCCAAGAAGAAGCTCAAATAGACGATGCGCGCAAAGAGCTGGGTGTGTCAAAAAGGAAATGTGGCGTCTGGGATTCTGCATTTTGGTTGGGAACATTGCATAAAGATAGTCTTTGTTTACCCTGCCCTTTATGATAACAACGGAAGGAAAAAAAATTTCAGCGAATTGGTTTCCCAAAAACAAGATGTGTGGTCAGGCAGGTGCTCAGGCTGTGGGTGTGATGCTGATGTGCTGAGCGCGCGGTGTGAGAGGGCGTACGCTACGGGGGTAGACGCGTCGAGCGATGTATGAGGAGAAACCGTCTGCGCCGGGCCGCGCCCGAAGCCAGCTTCGTCGTGGAAGACGTCCCGATTCATGAGCCGGAAGTCCGTCTGGACGGCGCGACTCCTGCGGCCCAAAATGCGCATTTAATGCTTGCATGTGTGTGGTCTGACGTTTGGATTTCGCTTTGGTTCCCTTTAGTCTATGACATTGAACATGGATATAAATAAAGTGGGTACCAAATGGGCTCAGCCTACGGGCTGTTCGTCATTGTTATTTTTGCGACTAAGGCGACGGACGGTTGAAGGTCGGGTAAACAGGGAAGAGCTTCAGGTTTGGCTTTGTACAGTTACCTTGCCAGCTAAGAAAGGCTAAAGCTGTAGATTACGTTGCGCGATAGTTGAGTAGCTGCTTGTATAACTGTATAGCAAGGAGTGAAGTGCCAGCAATAAAGGCAACTACGGCTTACATTTTTGCTTCACGGGATCTTTTCTTGGAGGGGTTTTTTTTTTTTTCTCTCTCTCTCTCTCTCTTTATTTTCCACTTTCAATTTCCATCACAATCTTTTTTTCTTCTCTTGGTGCAGCTAGATCTTCGCCCTTTTTTTTCTTCTTTTTTTGATTTAATATATTCATTCAATTTAACTTTTGCCTCGTTTTCTTGTTTTTCTCTTTCTTCGCTGTGCGCCGACTAACGACAAAAAGAAAAACGAAAGAAATATTTAATTGGAAATGTCAAGCTCCGGTTACGACGCTGTAGTCGACATCGACGACGATGTACGTACCTCTCTCCCAGCTTCAGCTCCAGCTCTGATTTTAGCTTCAGCTTCACCTCTAGCCCCAGATTATCTTCCTGTCGTAATCTCTAACTAACTTACTTTCTCCCAAAACCCGCAGGCCGACCTCGGACGCACCGACCTCCAAGACGACCTCAACTTTCACAGCTCGACCTTCACCGAGACGGCGCCGCGCGGCAAGGGCGTCTCGCCGGGCCTTCCGCCACCCGTGACGGCACAGACATCGTCGTCATCGGCGGCGGCCGGCCAGAAACGCATGCTCTGGTCGATGGGCTTCTATGCACAGTTCTTTGATGTGGACACGTCGGCAGTGCTAAATCGCTGCTTTGCCGCGCTGTACCCTCGGGCTAACTTCCTGGACGTACTGGAGGGAAATCCCGACTTGTACGGGCCGTTTTGGATCGCGACTACGGTGGTGCTGATTCTCTTCCTGGGCGGCACAATTAGCGAGTACAGTGCGCGGGACCACGGCGACGCGTTTGTGTACAACTTTAAGCTGCTTAGTGGTGAGTTCTTCCTCGCTTCACATGGTATGATGTTGGGTTAATCATGGCTAACGAAAAGTACAGGCGCCGCCGGCCTCATCTACGGATACACGCTTTTTGTGCCCATTGCGCTCTTTGGCGCCCTGCGCTACTTTGGCAGCGAATCTGCCAACCTGCTTGAATGCTGGGCGCTCTACGGCTACGGCAACCTGATCTGGATCCCCGTGGCGCTGATTAGCTGGTCGCCTATTGACATTCTCAACTGGGTCTTTGTGGCGGTCGGCTGCGCCATGTCGCTGGCCTTTTTGCTGCGCAACTTGTTCCCTGTGTTGAGCGCGACGGACCAGAAGACGAGCAAGGCCATGCTTATTGTCATTGTGGTGCTGCACCTGGCGCTGTCGCTGACCATCAAATTCCTCTTTTTTGCGCACAAGAGTCCGCTGCACAATGGCGACGACGATAAGAAGCCAGGATTCTTGTTCATGTGAATCCCCGCCTCGGTGTTGTTAGTATAGATGTTTGGTCCATTCAGGCCTGCTTCGTGTTCTGGCTAGAGTCCACTGTTCTAACTGAGGTCCGCGGATTCTCTTTTGTTTGTGCTGTGTCGAGTCCATGTGTAGATACCTGGTGGATGTACTACTGCTACTACTACTACTACTACTACTACTACTACTACTACTACTACTACTACTACTACTACTTAGTACTATGTTTGTGTGTAGTACTTGTTCCAAAGCATTCAAGCTATAGCAATAAAATACCTCATTTTAAGCACGTTTCCTCTTATTTGACCAAATACATACTTGTATATTTCTCTCTGGCCAGACGCATACTTGCATACTCCCCTCTAACCAAACACATACTTGTATACTCCCCTCTGACCAGACACACTTTTATACGTCCTAGTTGAACGAGTGCGTGATATCCCCGCCCTTGGCCACCCAATCCACCCAGCTCCCGGGATACTCAGCCGTCTTCCAGCCCGCAGCGCGCGCCATCTTGGCCGCTGCGTGGCTGCGCACGCCTGCCTTGCAGAAGAACAAGAGCGTCTTGTCCTTTCCGGGCCGCTCAAAGCCAAAGCGGTCTTCAAAGTCCTCCTCGTGGATCTGGAAGCTGTCGGGCGACGAGCCAATGGGGATGTTGACGGCTGTTGGAATAGTGCCTGATTGCACGAGTTCGCCGGGTTCGCGGGCGTCTTTATTTTTTTTTGTTGATGTGTTAGCTGGGTGCCATGGCAACGATATAGAGGAGAAACTTACCGACTACGATGTACTCCTCCGGTTGGTCCTTGATCAGGCTCTTCACCTATAGACTTATCAGCAACCCGTCCTTCTAATATCTTCCCCATGTACGTGCCTTTTCAAAATCAAAAATCTCCGACTTCTCCACTACTTCCTCGGTACTATACGCCCGTCTCGCCGTCGCCAACGTGGGAACAACCCATCTCGCCATCTGCGGCGCCGCAATAATAGCCCGGGTAGTGTACATCGCCGAAGCCGATACCGGGATGCGTCGCGCCGAGGTGGCGATGGCGGCGGGGGCTCGGACGGCCGAGCGGACGGCGTGGGAGAATCCGCGGGAGGTTGACATTTGGTCGGTTTGATTGACTGGGAGCAGAATACAAATTGAAAAGGAAATTTTTAAAAAAAAAAAAATTCTTGGTGTTTGGGACAAGTGAGGAGAAAAAGTTCTCCTAGTATAAGGTAGTTGCTTGTGTGGGTTGCTGAAGCTCAATGATAAGTGAAGCATTATTAACGCTCGATAAGTACTTCGTAGTTCATTGAGTAGTTCAATGAGTAGTGCCACCAATAGGGTTACCACTGCGTACCATGGTCAAGGGTTAATGATATTATCAGCATTGCCCCACTACAACAAAAACACAAGATGAGAATCTACAGTGCTCCGGAGTACTTGTACAATTCAATTATGGAGGGGCAAAACAAGATAACTTTTAATATTAATGAATTTGAACTAAGGAAAAAAAAAAAAAAGAGCACACGGATATTAAGCTAAAAAAAAAACAAATAACGCAATAAAGCAAACCCAGAAAATACAAACGATCAAAACCAAGAGCAATCAAGACGCCCATCCCCCCAAAGGTATGTACATCGTGAATGTTTTCCCGGGCTGTCTCCGTCAAAGTTTGTGTAGAAGAACTACTACTAGGAACAGAGACGATGTACAAGATAATTGTATTAAGGTTGCACACAAAAAAAAAAAAAAGGAAACCGCCCAACAGACCAGTCGGGCAATTCCAAGTAGTATAGCAACGGACTCGCCACACCAATTCCATCTTTTTGGTGGTGTTGTGGGTATTTGCGAGCCCTGGCGCAATGCTGATGCATGGAGTGGAAAAAAAAAGAAGGAAAGATTGACTTGTTCAGAGATCTCCACCTCCAAACACTCCCCCGTAAAAGATCTCACAAGTGTTTTCCATTTCTTTCTTTTTCCCAATCATGATATAATGACTCCGTTTCGCCGTCCCAAAAATAACAAAGAAGAAGGAAAAAAAACAAAGTCGTCAAAGCAGGCCAAATTAAACAAAAATAAAAAGAAAAAGAAAAGTCGTCTTGCTTTCAAGGTCGCGGGGATTGTTGGAATGAGGTCGACAACAAAAAGCTGCAATAGAGATGCAAAGATGTTTTTGACGTGCCGTTGTGCCGCTTTGAGATGACATACCTGATAGATATTAGTTAGCAGTTTTAGCCCCAGAATAGGACCGTATTATTGACTGCAAATTCAGGTCATGCGGTAGCACACGGCACACCTGGGAGCCTTGCGCAGGCTTGGTTGGGCGTTTCTTTTTCGCCTTAAAAAGGCGATTCAAGCGCACACCACCTTTTTATGCTTGCCTCTATTTCTCTTTTTGTTTTTTTTTTTTGGTTTTTTTCAGGTCTCATTCTTGGATCCTCAGCGCAAGATTGAGGCCTCTGCTAACAAGCAGGGGAATACATCAAACTCAAAAAGAAAAGAAGAAAAGAAAATTAAGCTTTCTGGGTAAAGGACAGAGGGCAGTCGTCCTACAAACAAACTAAGGTTAGTCATCTCATTGCAACCCAAGCTGTGGATATAAAAATTGACTTACGCGAGGGAAAATGGTAGCAAAGACCTTGATATCCTCAGACGTGGGGGTAGGGTGGTGCACCCAGTCCAGCTCCATCGAAGCCTTTCCAATCATCAGCGCAAGGTTGAGCTGGGCATAAACCTGGCCCAGGCAGTAGTGAGGACCAGTGCCAAACACCAGGTAGTTCTTGGCGCCCTTCTCCTCGGCATCACCCTTGTAGTAACGGTCGGGGTTGAACGTATCGGGGTCCTCG
This sequence comes from Thielaviopsis musarum, assembly GCA_001513885.1. NCBI lineage: Eukaryota > Fungi > Ascomycota > Sordariomycetes > Microascales > Ceratocystidaceae > Thielaviopsis > Thielaviopsis musarum. The sequence goes on from LKBB01000216.1 coordinate 36,779, forward strand.
TAGACCTCGGGGTCGCGCAGAGCCATGTAAGTCGTGGGAATAATCATAGCACCTATATGCAGAAACATAAATTAGTAAGTGGACCTCCAATTGCAGCATGCAAAATCAAATCCGAAGAAAAAATAACAATAGGACTTACCCTTGGGAACGGTGTAGTTCTCCGAAATGGGAAAGGGCTTCTTGGTGAGGTAAGGCACCATCAAAACAGGAGGGCGGTAACGCAGCAGCTCACGCACTACAGCACGGGTGTAGGTCAGCGACTCAAGCTGGTCCATGTTCAGAGGCGCGTGGATATCGCCGTTGCGGACATTGATGTTCTCTTCGCGCACACGGTCCAAAACATCAGGGCGCTGGGCCATAATCTGGAACAACCAAGTGGCAGCGCTGCTGGTGGCGTCCTGAGAGGCAAACAAAAAGGTGAAGATAGTCTGGGCAATCTCATAGTCGTTGAAGTCGCGCAGAAGAGGCGTGGGCTTCTCCAGGTTGTCGGGGTTGCCATTGGCCTCGGCCTCGCGCCAGCGGTTCGAATCGATGATGCTCTTGACCCAGCCGTCCAGAATCGAGGTAACCTCGCCGCCGGCAGCCATGCGGACCTTGGACTTGGCAGCACACTTAGTGAACTCGACCAGGACCATGTCAGCAGCCTTCTTGCCATACCAAGTCTTGGTGTAGGGCAGGATGATGGGGAAGTTGACCAGCTCCAGAGCGGCAGTGATTAAGTAGTAGTCGTCGGCAATCTTCTGGATGGCCTCATCCGAGATGTAGTAACCAACAAAAGTGCGCAGCGAGACGGCGCACATGACCTCGCGGAAGTGGGGCATAAAGGTCTCGGCCTTTCCGTTGTTCTTCTTGGTGATTTCGACAAACTTCTTCATGTAAGTGTTGTACACCTCCTCCTGACCCGGCAGGTACGACTCAAGAGCCTTGCGGGTGAAGAGACCGTTCAGGCCCTTGCGGAAGTCGACGTGAGGGCGGCCGTCGAGGAAGACCCAGTTGTCGGGGCCAAGCAGTTTGTGAGCGGCATCAACGACGCAGGGCTTGACATAGGCAGGGGAGTTGAAAACCTTGCGCGCCATGTCGCGAGTAGAAGCAATGACGACGAACCTGCAGAGCACATGTTAGGTCACAAAGCACGTTTCTTTAAGCGCTGGAAATAGTGCTTACTTGTGGAAGACAGAAACGCAGCTAAGAGGGCCGCTGAGCCACTTGGCATAGTATTCCTCGAACTTGGGGTCCATGGACTCCAGGAAGGGGCCAATGAAGGGCATCTTGAAAGAAGGACCAGCAATGGAGCCCTTGTTCATGATATAACTGACTACATGGTAGAAACAGGATATTGGTTAGCAACTGCTACATGTCGAGAAAAAAAAAACGCGACCTAGACAGGCGGTGTGGTTTCTCACCTTGGTCGTAGACGACCAGCACAGCGAACAGAGTCGCCAGAGCGGCCCAGACGGACATGTTGCTGACTGTGTCGATGACATAGTCGAGCTGTGGCGGGACTGCCACCGAGCCGTACTTGGAGTTTGCCAAGACGGACGCAAAAGTGGTTGCGTTGGAAGCCATGGCTATGACTTTCTTTGTTGTTGTTGTTGTTGTTGTTGTTGTTTTTCGTTTGAGTGGTTGCTTTATCTGCGAGAGTCGGTCGGGATCAATAATCGAATCGATGTGGGCCTGTATGAGGGGTCTAAATGTGAGAATCACTATCGCGAAAGAGACAGGCGATCGGAACCAATGTATGTAGGTGCTCGAATCGAAGTCGCTGGTACTGCTGGGGGTTTTGCGCGTGCAAAAAAAAAAAAAAAAAAGCTGCGTGGATGGGATTACTGCCCAGGTCTCGCCTAGCTATCACACCCAGAAGAGACAAGCAGAGCAAAATGCGCTTGCGATAATGGGCGGGCGGTGCTGGGTTTTTGTTTGCGACCCTCAGGGGTGGAGTGGACTTTTTTTTTTCTTTTTCCTTGCTTTTTTTTTTTTTTTTTTTTTTTTTTTTTTCAATTAATGGAGAGGAAACAAGAGGGCATGTGAGTTGACGTGGGCTGAAATTGAAAGAAAAAAAGCCAAAAGAAAAAAGAGAAAGAAAGTTGACGAAGAAACCAGACTACAAGCCGTCGTGTAAATGCAGATTCTACTTAGAATAAGAAGCAATTGAAGTCATGCTTTTTTTTCTTTTTCTTTTTTTGAAAGTCTGTCGTCGGGATGGACGGAGGAACTGCAAAAAAAGAAAAGCATAGACGCAAAAATTTGGTGCAGACAAAAATGTGGGTAGTCTAACGAAGCCAAGATCAAATCAAAGCCAAATGGGCGGAAGTTGTCGATGACGATGACGAAGGTTATGGAGTAGAATAGCGGAAGAGCAGCGTAGCAAAGCGTAAGAGCACCAGTGGAACGAAAAGCACAACATACAGAATTAGCAATTGGATATCATACCTCGTAGTAAATAAATAGTGACGATGATGGTTCAGGACCCAATTCAAGAAATAGAAAAGAAAGCCAATACAGATGCAGTGTGATGGCGGAACACAGACATTAGGGTAAAAAGAGAGATGAATCAAAAACCCTCCCAATAAAAGACACAGAAAAAAAAAAGAAACAAGATTTTCCAATGAAGGCACTAAAGTAGGGAACAGACTTGTATATGATGGAAATATCTGTAAACGACCAAAGCCCGACAGGAACGAAGCACGAAGGAAAAAAAAAAAAGAAATTAGAAAACATAAACACGGGCATGAAAAATAAATCCGAGAATAAAGTCCAGGAACATACCACTGCGTACTCCGTAGAAAAAGTTAGAGCAAGTGTGACTTGTTAGTCTGTGCTGAGTAAAAGAGAATGGCCTGTAAACCAAAGCAAGCTCTCTCTCAGCCCCCCCAAAAAAAAAAAAAAAATACCACAAGAAAAAAAAATGCCAATCTCTTTCGGGTTGGCGATCAAGCATGGCAGGTACATTGCGCGCTGGTATAGCAGTCGCCAGATTTGTAAACAGAGAGACTTTTACTTCAAGTAGCGAATCGCCGACTGGGCCGAGTGTCTTTTCTTGATTTTTGTGCCAACCGCAAGGACCCCGGCTCACCAAGTTTTCCCTGTCACTTTTTTTTTTCTTTTTTTTTCTTTTTCGGTCTTTTCAATTTCTTTTCGTGCTATCGTAGGGACTGAATCAGGACTCGAGGAAAGAAAAGGTTGAAAATGAAGGCTAAGAAAGTCCATTCTTTGACAACTTTTTTACGGTGACTATAAAGTAATCCCTAATTGTATCCCAAATTGTCAACTAAACTCGACCTGTAAGTCACGTTTACAGGGCCTTGTTGTTCGTGGTCGGACATGGGACTACCAAAACCGGCAGAAACAAGCAGAAGTGTTCCTTGTAGGGAAGAGACACGCAACAAGGAATTTCACTGAAAAGAACGAAAAAAAAAAAAGAAGAGAGAAACGAGGTAGACCAGCTAGTCAGCCCCAAAAGCCAGAATGAAAAAAAGTAAAGCAAATTGGCATGGTTCGTACGATGCTGTTTCGCAGGCTTGTTTGCTTGTGAATTATATGGTGGGTTTACCATGACTCAACCTTTCTTTCTTTACTCCTTCATTTTGTGCTAAGAGCGCCGTTCCCTGGGGTCGTTCTGTGCTTACAGTAGTAGTACTTGTACAAGTTTCTTTTGTAGTGCCATCGGAAACGACGACAAAACCTTTGCCGTCGTTGTGTTTTGTGTGTGTGTATCTGTCCGTCCGTAAATGCAGAAATAATGCAACTACGCGAGTGCACTGACGATGGACCTTCTTATTTTGACTGTTCTGTTACTAATTTTTTCTTCCTTTTTTTTCTTCCTTTTTTTTCTTCCTTTTTTTTCTCTCTTTTTTTCTCTCTCTTTTTTCTCTCTCTTTTTTCTCTTTTCTTTTTCTCTTTTTCTTCTTTTTCTTCCTTTTCCACTTTTTACTACCGTTTTCTTCTTCCTTTTTACTCTTTCCCCGTTAGCGTGGCAGCTTGGCAGCTAAGTCCCTAAAGGTTAATTCCGTCGAAAGCTGCATCTTACAAGTCCGAGAAAATGCCATTTTATTCGACTTGCAACAGCCCCGACACACTATGAGTAATGGAATCTTGCCGGGGGACCGACCGGCGGAGGAAAATTGATCGTGATGGACTTTTGATGTGGTAAATCGACCCACTTTTTTCCCCCGAGCTTTTAGAGGCTAGTTACTAACCGATAGGCGGGTGTCAACCGACAATTGCAATGAGGAAAGCCCAGGAAATGGAAAAAAAAAAGTAAAGCCTGGCGGATGGGCTTTTTCCAGTGACCTTTCTTTCCCTACCGACAGATTAATGCATGTAAGTATGCAGGCTGTCCCTACAGAATGCTCTTCGTTTCGTCTCGCCTGTAACATTAACCGAGCCCATTACGAACATGGCTCAATAACGAACCTAAAACAAAGTTCTGTAAGAATGAAGCAAAGTACTGTACGAATAATGTAAAGTAAAGCAAAGAAAAGCGAGAGCGAAAGACGCTAATACAGAATACAATAAGGCGGGTCTCACTTATGCTTGCTGCTCCTGGGCCCTTTTTCCTGTTTCTGTTTCTGCTTCTGTTTCTGCTCCGCAGTAACAATAACAATGCACCATATTCTGATACCCGCAGCAGCATTGCTCTGACCCAGCCATTCAACCAACACACACATCCAGCGCCCGGCAAAAGCACCCAACAGGAGCGCTCGTGGGAAATTCGAAATCATACGAACCCTTTTCAACCACGCTGCCAGAACGGGTTTAATGCGGACGTGAACGGACAGGCGCCGCTAGCCCTTTCACTTTTGACAACTTTACCTTTACAAGTTAATACTACTAGTACTAGTAGTAGTACTACTTACTCAATTAAGTAGTACTTAAGTATATAAGTACATGTGCAGTCGGTCGACTGATCGTTTAGATGGTCGTTCGACTCGTTTCGACTTCGATTTAATGGGGGCTGCAGCAAGAGTGCTAGTACTTAATATTATGTGTGATTGCGTGCATTCCACAGCATGAACCTGAGCCTGGAGCTTGCATTCGCCAAGTCCATAATGGCTTCGGATATCTTCCCATGTCGTCTTCCTTTTGTAAGTTAGGCTGCATTCTTTGGGGGGTTGTCTTTTCTTCATGTGAGTACGTAAGTACTACAAGTAGTAGTTGTACCTTGGAATCTCAAGAAACAAAGGCCGCTTACAACTTGTGCCCTGAACCAAAGGACTTTCTTTTTTGTTTGCTTACTACGTACCTAAGTAGTCTAATGGCGTGTGAATCATGCACAAACAGGTACTTACAGGTACGGAGCACAAGCTCGTGCAGGGCACATGTCAAAATTTCCGCATCTGAGAAAAAAAAAAGAATTATTTCAGTGGCATTCTTACGATAGACAAAACCACCACAAGCCACAGCGACAAATGTATACGAGAATGTATATGAGAACCACAGCCAATCACCGTGTCAAGTCAAAATCAATCCAATTAACCCAAGCGGCCAATACCCGCTGCCTGTCCAGCCTGCAAAGTCTTGTCCTAGATTCTTACGCTGCCGCTTACCCATATCACTGCATATTTACCTTATTCTTCACGGTTTTCAGTCCACAAACTCTGTTTGCCTAGCTACCAATCAAATCGCTGCCCTGGACGACTTGCTTGTTTCTGGATTTTGACTCTGCACGTCGTCAGAGACAGAGCAACTGTAACGTACGTTCTTGAGGGATACAACACAGCCCGCAAAGCAAGTCGTTTTTCATTTACTTTTCGTCCTTTCCTACGCCATGTCGAGGCCGAAATAATGCATTTGAAAGCAAAAAGAAGAACCATTTCCTACGAATAGAACAAGACTAATGACAACTGAATATACCCTGAAATCATGACGTCACTGATCGATGGCACTGCTGGAATCCCATGGCTTCAATATCAAAGCGCCGGTTTTCTCACTAACTTCTCCCCTTCTTGATTTTCTTTTTTCAACCTTCAAACCTACAGGCTTGGAAACGCCAAGCCTAGATTTGTTTCTGTGCCCTGTGAGAATCCATCAAATCGCCTAAAACGAAAATCTAACCTTTTTTTTTTTTTCCATCCCTTTGTTTAGATAGTTTGTATTTTTTTGTTTCTTTTCCAGGCTCGTCCAAACACTTGGACTTGGCGTTTCCTCTTTATTTTATAATTGGCTTGTCAACCCGCTTGACTTTTTTCTTGACGCGGAGTATTTAGCGGTCTTTGGCTGATTTGAGAGCAAACCCAACTCAGTAAAAAAGCCCTTTGTCTTGCTCTACTCGCATCCGTGTTCTAGCCCATGATCTATCCGCATTAGACATGCAACGTCTTTGTTCTTTGTGCTCCTGGTCTGATTTGTAAAAAGGAGATATCTTTTTCTTCTTCGGCCTCCGTTCTGCATGTAACAGTTCCTTAGAATGCCATGAGCGTAACGCAGCACGGAAAAGGATTAGTACCAGTGCTGTACTAGTACTAGTAGTATTGTGACTTCTCAATTGTTGATTTTGATTTTGATTTTGATTTTCCGCTGCCGGCTTGTCATAATTACCCGATGTTTAGCCCCACACGAATACGAAACGGCATTCTTCTTTTATCCAATCCAATCTGCTCGCATTCGTGTCAGATCGCATCGCGGAAGAGAAAAGACGGAGGAAAACCAGGGAAAAAAAAAACAACGAAAATATGCATCGTTGAATGCTGCCACCCACCACAAAAGAACTTGCAGCAGAGCAACACAACGCAAAACAAATCATTGAGCAAATATCAATCCAGGGTCGGGTCGGAAATGGGAAATTACAAATTGTATAGTACTACCAGAGTTAGCGGGGACTAAAACGACGTGATATGCCAGAATGGGCTGTTTTGCAAGCGGATAGCCACTATATACTGTGCAAGTAGCATCGTGGTTTTTCAATGTGATTGCGATAGTACAAGATTTGTTGGGAAAGCTCTTGCTATTTCAAGAAAGGCGATGGCGGGGAAAGTACCACCACCAACTCCGCCCAGAAATGAAAGAGCAAGAGAAAAAAAGTTTTTTTTTTTTTTTTTTGCATTTGCATATGCATTTGCATTTGCATTTGCATTTTCTTCTCTCTAGCCTAGCGATATCCAGTGATCCAACCCCAACTCCAAATCCATCCATCAAAATCCAGCAAGTTCAAGCGCGAAGACGACGCCGGAGTCTACGGAACCTCCAATCCCATTTTGGAGGGGCTGATGATCGCAAAGCCTAGTGACGGACAGCAACCAAGGCCCCCCC